>MDKI01167498.1:0-47698 GCA_005239505.1 Nicotiana paniculata | reverse complement strand
ACTGTATTTCAATATTTTTAATAGCTGCATCATGTACATCTACTCTCTCACTGATTTTGGCATGTTTCCCAATAACGTGCTGCATCATAGCTTCTAACCTGGAGAACCCATCTTCTTGCCTTCCCCCCTGTTGATGTTGAGGAGGGTAGTATGCTTGTTGTTGATTTTGATAGTTATAACCTTGTGGCCTCTGATATGGTGCTGCATTACCTTGTGGTCTCATGACACCCATATTTCTACTGTTCTGCTGTTGGTGAGGTGGTCTATACGGTTGAACTTGCTGACCCCAGTTCTGCCCCCTTGTCTCTGGCTTCCATAATTCGACACATAATTCATGTTTTCTGGATAAGGAGAGTGATCACATTCTGCATTCCACTGATTACCAAATGGTTGACTAATACTAGATGTGCATAAGCCTTCATTGGTTGTATCCACGATGTGTACCTTTTGCTTTTGCCCTGATTCCTCCACCTTCTTAGTTAATATGCTCATCTGTGTTATCAAGGTGGTATTAGATGGATCGAATGGCACTGAGTGAACTGCAGGAATAATGGGTGCATTCCTTGTTGTCCATCCTGAATTTTGTGCTATTTTATCAAGCAAGATCTGACTTTCTCTCCACGTTTTGCTCAAGAATGCTCCACTAGCTGAAGCATCAACATTTGCCTTAACAATATCAGCCAGACCCATATAAAAATGCTGCCCCAAAATATGCTCCGGAATACCATGATGTGGACAGATAACCAGCATTCCCTTAAATCGTTCCCATGTCTCCTGCAATGTTTCAACTGGTTTCTGTTTGAAGCTCAAGATTTCATCAATTTGTTGAGCAGTCTTGTTGGGTGGATGAAACTTGTTCACGAAATGCTTAACTAACTCCTCCCATGTGGTAATGGAGTTGATGGGGAGTGAGTTTAGCCAAGTCTGGGAAGCTCCAGTCATTGAGAATGGAAACAACAACAGTTTTATTGCCTCTTGAGTGACGTTTAGCTGCCTCTGTGTTTTGAAAATTGACAGGAAGTTGTTCAAATGCTGTTGGGGGTCTTCGATGTATGACCCTGAGAATAGTCCCTTGTTCTGAAGCAAGTGCAGCATATTATTTGTAATCTGGAAGGACTCAGCCTGTATATGAAGGACTAGTATCGCAGTGGCCAAATTCTCTGCCGTGGGTTGTGACCAGTCATATAAAGGAGCTTCTTCCCCTATTTGAGTGACTGGGTCTACCACATCATCCCCATTGATGTTCCTGTTGTTTGGATCTTCCATGTCGGGTTCAAGTTGTTCAATCGATGGTAGCTGTTTGCTTTTCCGGTTGGCCCGATTTAGGGCTTTGAAAGCTTTCTCTGGGTCTGATAAGGCTTCAGTTACTTCACCAGTTCTCGATGAGTTTCTAGTCAAGAACCTGTACAACCACGTTAGCAAATGTTAAACTTTCTATGTATGGATGACAATTGAAGAAAATTGACTATGTTTCAGAATTTTGTATTTCTTCCAACTCCGATTGATAACACCGTTAACTCCCCGGCGATGGTGCCAAAATTTTATCACGCTCATTTATGTCTTATAAAAAGACTAAACGAGCGCTGCAAATATAATCCAGGGTATTACGCCCAGAGTCGATCCCACAAGAAATTTACATATCAAACAAGCCGTCAGAATACAAAACTTTTACTTAATCAATTTTCTCAAGACTTTTGAATATCAATTGGTGATGTTTTACTATTTTTGTTGACAAAATTAATAAACTAACAATTAACTATCAATATGATGTAAATAATTATAATAAAGGTCTAAGGTCATGGTTTCCCCCGTTGGTGAACTTCCTTCTTGGATACTTCTTATAGTTTGATTAGTTGTCTCTATCAATAATGAACACTCTATCTACCATAAATCTCTCTCAAGTCATTATGATAATTTACTAGACGCACTCTCTCAAGTTACGTTAGCTAGATTGTATTACAGTTCACTTTAGATTGAACCCGAAGTATCGTTATTTCTAATCCAACTTCTAAACCCTCGGTTATGACTTTCATCTATACTGTGGGAGTGGTGTTGTTCAAACAACTACCTAAATATGCACTCTCTCTTAAGTAGATACATAATAAATAGGAACAGCTAATTGAGGGCCCTTCAATCAACTACAACAAGAACCTAGTTGAACAAATAGAGTTTAATCAACCAACCAAAGCTATATTAATACCACAATAAGTTCATCCCCTAACAGGTTCCACCAAAACCCTAGATTAAAGAAATTAGCTATTCATGCTCATAATTATCAACTCTAAAATAACTTGCATAATTAAACTACAAAGTAATGAATAAAAGCTGTAAAAATCAATGTTTTGCTTCTCTGAGTAGTATTCCACAGGCGTCTCTCGTCTCTAATGGAATCCCCTTTTCAAAGTAGTGTTTTTGGGTCTATTTATATATTTGGGACAAACCCTAAACATGTAGGATACTTCTAGTCAAACCGGGAAACACTTAAAATCTTCAAAACTCGGACTGGGTCGGATCAGGGACCAGACGTTATGGGCCAAACGCCTGGCCAGGCCTGGCGTTAGAGCCCAAACGCCTGGCTAGACCAGGCTTTACAGCCCAAACGCCCCTCAAACGCCTGGCATGGCCAGGCTTTACAGCCCAAAAGCCTGGCTATAGCCAGGTTTACTCCGTTTTGACTCTTGAGCGTATTTTTTGACGTTTATGCCTCCATTTAGCTCGGCTTCCATCTCCAATTCACTTACATATGAAATAAACTTCATTATGCTCAAACGAGGTGTATTTTTACCATTAACGCACATAAAAGGTAAGGCACATAATGCGTTAAACCATGAATTATAGCCACACATCAGTACCTCTCCATTCTAATCTCGCCAAGCCTGGAATAGCTAGCGTCACGTTCTTAGAGTGACAATCAAGAATAGCATAATGGGGTGACAAGCAGTCCATGCCCAAGATAACATCAAAATCTACCATGCTGAGTAATAACAAATCGGCTCTGGTCTCAAAACCACTAAGAGCAATCAAACACGACTGATATACGCGGTCCACAACAAGAGAATCTCCCACAGGAGTAGATACATAAACAAGGGAACTCAAAGAATCCCGAGATATCCCCAAATGTGGAGCAAAATAAGAAGACACATATGAATACGTAGAGTCTGGGTCAAATAATACTGATGCATCCCTATGGCAGACAGGGACAATACGTGTGATGACTGAATCTGAAGCGTTAACCTCTGAACGGGCTGGAAGGGCATAGTACCTGGCCTGGACTCCCCCTCCAGGGCAACCTTTACCTCCCCGACCTCCGCCTCGAGTTTCTTGAGAAGGTGGAGTGGCAGCTGGGGCTGGAAGAATGGCCGGAGGACCCAGTGGAGCACGTGGAGGCTGATAAGTCTATGAAGGTGCACCCCTCCTGGCTTATGGGCAATCTCTAACCATGTGACGAGTTTCACCACACTCAAAATAACCCCTCGGAGGACGCGGCGGCTGAGACTGACTCGGACCTGGCCTGCTGGGCTGGCCGGTAATAGCACCTTGAGCTGGAGGCATACTGGATACTGGCGGCGCATAATAGGCTCCTGAGGTCTAGGAGGGGCTGGGACACCGCTGGCTGCTGGAAGAGCTGAATGAATGGGGCGAATCACGAAACCCCTACCATAGCGTGTTGCTGGTGCACGAGCTCTTGAATAATGACCAGTCTCTCGAGACCTCTTGTCCTCTCTCTCCTCTCTATCCCGGGCAAACATGCCCTCCACTCTCCTGGCAATACTCACTGCCTGCTGATAAGTGATATCCACCTTTAACTCCCTGGCCATACTGGTCTGAATACTGGGTTGGAGTCCCTCAATGGAGAGACGGACCCTCTCTCTAACTGTAGCAACCAAAGCCAGTGCATGCCGAGCTAACTCACTGAAACAGACTGCATACTCTGACACAGTCATAGCACCCTGACACAGCTGCTCAAACTTTACGTGCCAAGCATCCCTGAGTCTCTGAGGGACATACTCACGCCAAAATATCTCTGAAAACCGAGTCCAAGTGAGTAAAGCTACCTCGTCCGGACTACTCAGCTCATAGGCACGCCACCACTGATATGCCGCTCCCCTCAGCTGGAAAGCGGTGAAAGAAACCCCACTCGTCTCCACAATGGCCATAGTGCTGAGAATACGATGACACTCCTCAAGAAAATCTAGAGCATCATCTGAAGCTAGTCCGCTGAAAGTAGGTAGGTGGTACTTCTTGTACCTCTCAAGTCTGAGATGCTCTGCCTCAGAAGCATCTACCCTGGTCTCATGCAGAACCGGAGCCACTGGGGGCATAGGAATAAACTCTAGGGCCTGATCAACCTGGACCCTCTGCTCCGGAGTGCGGGCTCCGTGAGTCTGTGCCCCTCCCCCAGCCTGAGATATGGCGGGAGCTCTCGGAATCAGCCCAACCTAAGCCAAAGTGCTAAACATGCTCATGAACTGAGCCAAAGTCTCCCGGAGGGCTAGAGCAGCAATAAGAACCTCTGGTGCTGGCCCTCCAGCTGGAGCTGCTGGGGGCTCCTCTGTCCCAGCTCGCGCAGGTGCTCGGGCAGCACCACGTGGTCGTCCTCTACCCCGGCCTCTGGCGGCTCTGGAAGGGGGATCGGGTGCCTGATCGTCGGTCCTCCTGGTACGGGTCCTCACCATCTGTGAGAAAGAATAAAATAAAAATTATAGAATTTTGATGTCAATAACTCGCACGACAAGGAAATCAAAGAAATATGATTGTTCTTAACAGTTACATAGCCTCCCGAAGATAAGTACAGACGTCTTCGCACCGATCCGCGAGACTCTAATAAACTGGCTTGTGACTCGTGACTCCTATGAACCTAGAGCTCTGATACCAACTTGTCACGACCTAATTTAACCCTCCAAAAGGTGCCGTGACGGCACCTAGTCTTTACGACTAGGTAAGCCTAATGTTACGAGAAAACTTAAAGAAAACCAAATGATAAAGGATAAAACAGCATATAATGAATAACAAAGATAGTGCCACTCAGCTCGTATACAAAAAAATAATCTCCCAAGACCCGGAATGTCGCGAAGTCACAAGCTTTTATAATCTAAGTAGCTCTATACAAAAGTCTGAAGATAAATAAAGAAGTATCTAGGCGAGGGAGTAGAAGGGGACTCCGAGGATCTGCGGACGCAAGCAGAAGTACCTTGAAGTCTCCTGGAATCAGCAGCACGCACTAACCCCTAAGCTGATAGCTTGTACCTGGAGCTGCACAAGAAAAACATGTGCAGGAAAGGGCATGAGTACACCACAATGGTACCTAGTAAGTGCCAAGCCTAACCTCGATCGAGTAGTGACGAGGTCAGGTCAAGGCCCTACCAGAGTAAATATAATAAATCAAACAGTAAGATATATATACGTATAACTTTATAGTAAAACGATTAAAGAAATTCACAAAATTTACAGTTATGGGAGCATCGACTCAGAACAAGGTAAACACAATAGGGAATCTCTCGGGATACCGTCCCGTAGTTCCGAATGATTATGCAGTACAAGGGGATCTCCCGGAATACGTCCGTAGTCCCAAAAGTAAATATGCAGTTCTGGGGATCTCCCGGAATACGTCCGTAGTACCAAAATAAATATGCAGTGCTGGGGGATCTCCCGGAATACGTCTGTAGTCCCAAAGTAAATATGCAGTGCTGGGGGATCTCCCGGAATACGTCCGTAGTCCCAAAGTAAATATGCAGCGCTAGATAAAATGACAGGTATGTCATCGAGTTATACAGTTTAGACTAAACACAGATAAGGAGAAATAGGGATCGAACTAAGCATGTCACACAGAATGACAAATAAGCAGTTAAAACATGTAAGCATGCTTCCCTAATCTATACTAAGCAATTAAACATAATAGTACAGTTTAATAAGGGAAAAATAGTTTATGACTTAGAAAGGAAAAACGGGATCTTTTCAATAATAGCCTGTGTACGTACTCGTCACCTCACGTACACGGCGCCCACCTATCACTTAATATCAATCATCCTAAGGGAAAGTCCCTAACACAAGGTTAGACAAACCACTTACCTCGAACCGCTCAAGTCAACTCAATAACACGCTTTTGCCACGAGTATCTAACTCCGAATGGCCCAAATCTAATCAAATTAATTGCATAATGTAAATAATACTACAAGTAACTACTTTAGCAAATAAATTCGAAGCTAAGGAATGAAAATAGAAAACATGCGCGACTATAAAGTGATTTCCCAGGTACAAAGTTATATATAGGGCATACTATTCTTTATGTATATCATGAAAGTATGATCTGCTAAATACAGTAAGGTCTGCATACCATGGTACTGTGTCTTATCACAGTCCTCGTTTCCAATAGCAACATATCACAAATCAAAGGGCTCTGGGTGTCCCATTGCAGCTCGAATCGAACTCCATTTTGTGTCAGGAGCACCTCTCGCAAATTCAAGTCCATCTAAGATTTCCTGGACATCGACGCATATGCTTATAAAACATAACAGAGTGCTCAATATGCAATATCCACATATTTTTTTCCACATATTTGGGTCATAAGAAAATGAGTTTAAAGTCCATGAATTGCTTCTAGACCTCTTTATGGTTTACAGTTGCATTACAACACTTTCACCGGTCACATAAATTGTTCAACTTAATGAAACACAGGCCGAGTAGCACAAATTTCCTGGTCACATAAATTGTTCAACCTAATGAAACACAGGCCGAGTAGCACAACGTTTCAATTCCGAGGATTGTAGTCATCAAAAGTGTGGTGAGATTTGGCAAAAAATAGAGATTTCAACAGCAACAAACTCCGTGAAATCCCACAAGTGGGGTATGGGGACGGTAATGTGTACGCATACCTTACCCCTATCTTATGAAGGTAGAGAAGCTGTTTCCGATAAACCCTCGGCTCAAGAGATTTCATGGCTGACAAAAGAGGAAACTAAAATGGAAAAAGAAAGATCATGTTTAGAAAGTCTCATACCAATATGCATCTATGTTTTAGTAAACCTTTGGGGGTCTTGATAAGTTGTATGTCTAGAACTTTTAGCATCAAATTAAACTTTATTATAGAATATATGCCTTTTAAGTTTTTAATCAGATTTTGGCAAATAATATCCATGTCATTTGTTTAAGAAAATTCAGGAGACATACTTGCATGAGAGGTAAGACATGGAAAGTGTCAACTTGATCATTGTGGCCGATTCCTGAGAATAATACACGTATAGAGAAGAAAAAAAAGCTAATAAATTGCATGGAGAGAACACAGAATAAAAGAAAAGAGTAGTGCATCTTAGAATGTGGAGGTGATATCGTTGTTGAAAACCTAGATTGGCAATGCATCCAAGTCCTCTGCAAGCTGCAGAAAAAAAAGGACTCGAGTTATCACATGCATAAGCATACCATATTCATGTTAAGAGTCTTCGTGTGTACTTGGCCAGGTTTTGAAGTCCATTTGAATACAATTCAGGAGAGCACAGAACGTTACCTGAAGAAACTCGAAATGACCAAGCCCATCATCACTCCAGTAATTCCACACATCACCTAAATGCCCAGGCCTCTCTTCCCATGGTCCAATGGTTTCTTTCCACCGAAATGCATTTCTTAACCAGCCGCCTTCGACAAAACAGCCTCCTGCAGACATATATATGGTGATAGGTTTATCCACATTGAATAACATCATCAAATAGCTCAACCTTGTAAAATAAGACATAGATGGAATTAGAATACGATCACTAAATATTTTTGGGAAGTATGAAGTCGGAAGCATGAATTGTCCCAAATCACTGCACCTTCTCAAATGTGCTAGACTTCACCTCAGCTTCTCATAATTGTTTCGAGGTGTAGTTATACTTGGCCCTTAAGCCAGTTTTCACGAGAAATCATAAGTGTGAAACTTGTGAAGTAGAAATTTTCATTAAGGCAAAGGATATCTGGTAAGGAAAAGTTGTTCTTCTTCTAGTTGACGTCAAATAAATTTCCAAATATATTTATGTCACGACCCAACTTCTCCCACCGTGAACTGTCGTGACGACACATAGTCTGTACGACTAGGTAAGCCTATTATTGCGGAAACGAAAGAAAACATAAAGATAAAAGCCAACAGATGAAATAAATACACAGAAATAGTGCCACTTGGCATATACACCGATCATCACTCCCAAAATCTGGAATGTCGCCAGTCACAAGCTTCTAAGAGTCTCTACTGCTCTATACATAAATGTTTGAAGAAAAACATGGGGGAATTTCTACACAAGGGGGTAGAAGGGGACTCCGAGGTCTGCGGACGCGAGCAGAAGTACCTTGAAATCTCCTAAAGCAGCAACCACACACTAGACCCGAGGCTAATAGCTCCTACCAGGATCTGCACACGAAAAACATGTGCAGGAAAGGGCATGAGTACACCACAATGGTACCCAGTAAGTGCCAAGCCTAACCTCGTCGAGTAGTGACGAGGTGAGGTCAGGGCCCTACTGGTTAAAAATATAACGACATAAGACGGAAAGAAATATCGCAGTAAATTGACTACAGAAATTCAACATGAATAGAAATCAATGATACTCTACAGCTTAGAACACAGTAATAGCAAAAGAGGGATCTCCCGGGATACCATCCCATAGTTCCAAAATAAATATGCAGTACAGGGGAATCTCCCAGAATACGTCCGTAGTCCCAAAGTAAATATGGAGTGCATGGGGATCTCCCAGAATATGTCCGTATTCCCAAAGTAAATATGCAGTATAGGGGGATCTCCCGGAATACGTCCATAGTCCCAAAGTAAATGTGCAATGCTGGAGGATCTCCCGGAATACGTCCGTAGTCCCAAAGTAAATATGCAGTGCAGGGGGATCTCCCGGAATGCGTTCGGTAGTCCCAAAATAAATATGCAGCTCAAATAGTAACACAACAGTTACGACAATGAAATCTACAGTTTAAGTTAAGTTCAAACTAAGAAAAACAAGATTTTCACTTAACATGTTGCATCGAGTTCAAATAGACAGTCATGACACGTAGGCATACTTTCCTAATCTAAACAAGATAATCACATAAGCTAGTGTAGTTCAAACAAGGAAAAACATGTTATGATTTAGTGAAAAAAATGGAGTTTTACAACAAATAGCCCGTATACGTACTCGTTCCCTCATGTACACGACGCTCATATATCAAACAGTACCAAAATCCTAAGGGGAAGTTCCCCCACACAAGGTTAGGCAAGCTACTTACCCCGAACCAAGCTCAAATCAATCCGTAACCACGCTCTTGCCACGAGTATCCATCTCAGAATGGCCCAAATCTAATCAAATCAATTACATAAGTAAATATAGCTACGAGTAACTACTTTAGCTAATGAATTCTAAGCTAAGGCAAGAAAATAGGAAAACGCCCAAAAAGCCTCCCGGGGTCCACGTTTCGGAATTGGGTAAAATTACCAATTAAGAATACCCATTCACTCACGAAATCACTCATACAAAAATCATCTAAATTCGATTTCTAAATCCCACTCAAAATGCAGAAATTTGATCGGGGAGCTTTTCCCCTATTTTCCCCAACTTTTCAATCAAAATAAGAAATTAAATGGAGAAAATGACTATAGATTAATGAAATACAGCCAAAAACAAGTTAGGAATTGTTACCCCAAAGTTTCCTCTGAAAATCCGTCAATAAATTGCCTTCTTCTGAGCTCAAAAATCAGTTTTGTTTGAAATGAACATAACCCTCGATTCTACCCAGTGATCTTTGCACTTGTGGGCCATGGCTCGCACATGTGACGACGCACCTGCGAAAAATCCCTCGCAGGACACTTGGACACTAAGGGGGGTTGGGTCCGCATCTGCGGCAAGGGGTCGCACCTGCGCGTGCGCGCCTGCGGAACACTGTCCGCGCCTGCGAGTCCTTTTTGCATCTGCAGGCATCAAAGATGTGGCACATTCCGCGCACCTGCAACCCCTGGTCAAGTCTCCAAATTCAGCATCTGCGCCTTGTCCTACACACGTGCGAGTCCGCACCTGCGGTCTCCACTCCGCAGGTGCGAAACACCAGACACCAGAAATCCCTCAACAACTTCCTAAGTCCAAAAATTCATGCGGATGTCATCCGAAACACACTCGAGGCCCCTGAGACCTCAACCAAACATACCAATCAATCCTAAAATACCATACGAACTTAGTCGAGCCTTCAAAACACATTGCAAAACATCAAAAACATGAATTATACATGGATTCAGGCTTAAGGAACTTAGAATTTTCCAAATTCTACAAACAACGTCGAAACATATCAAACCTTGTTCGAGTGACTTCAAATTTTACACACAAGTCAAAAATGACACTACGGACCTACTCCCACTTTTGGAATTCCATTCCGGGCTCGATATCAAAAATTCCACTGCCGACCAAAATCGCCAAAATTCCAATTTTCTCAATTCAAGCCTAAATCCACTACAGATCTGCAAATCACATTCCGGACGTGATCCTATGCCAAAAATCACCTAACGGGGCTGAGAGAACCATCAAAATTCAAATCCAAGGTCGATACACACAAGTCGATATCCGGTCGACTTTTCCAACTTAAATTCCCAAATAAGAGACTAAGTGTCTCAATTCGTTTAAAAAACTCAACACGAACCCTCCCGGCAACCAAAATATCAGAATAAGATATGGAGAAAGCAGTTAATAGGGGATCATGGCTTTAACTCTCAAAACAACCGGCCGGGTCGTTACGTTCTCCCGCTCTTAAAACAATCGTTCGTCCTCGAATGAGTATAAAGACATACCTGAAGCCTTGAACAGATGCTCAGTCTCCCAAGTCGCCTCCTCGATCGGCTGACCCCTCCACTAGACTTTTACTGAAGCAATGTTCTTTGACCTTAGCTTTCTGACCTGCCTGTCCAAAATAGTCACTGGCTCCTCAACATAAGATAGATCCTTGTCCAGCTGGACTGAGCTGAAATCCAATACATGAGTCGGATCAGCATGATACTTCTGGAGCATAGAAACATGGAATACAGGATGAACTCCTGCTAGGCTGGGAGGTAAGGCAAGCTGATAAGCAACCTCCCCAACACGCTGCAATATCTCAAAAGGATCAATGTACCTCGGGTTCATCTTTTCCTTCTTCCCGAACCTTATGACGCCCTTCATAGGCGATATTCGCAGCAAGACCCGCTCTCCAACCATGAATGTTAAATCGCGAACCTTCCGGTCTGCATAACTCTTCTGTTTGGACCGGGAGGTGTGAATTCTATCCTGAATCACCTTTACCTTATCCAGGGCATCCTGGACCAAGTCTGTACCCAACAATAGGGCCTCACCCGGCTCAAACCAACCCACTGGGGACTAAAACCGCCTACCATATAGAGCCTTAAATGGTGCCATCTGAATGCTAGACTAATAAACGTTGTTGTAGGCATACTCCGCAAGTGGAAAGAATTGGTTCCATGACTCTCCAAACTCCATCACACAAGCACAAAGCATATCCTCAAGAATCTGAATCGTGCGCTTGTATTGCCCGTTCGTCTGAGGGTGAAAGGTTTTTCTCAACTGCACCCTAGTACCCAACTTCTGCTGTACGGCTCTCCAGAACCGCGATGTGAACTATGTACCTCTGTCTGAAATGATGGAAACTGGGACACCATGAAGGCGGACAATATCTCTGATATAAATCTCAGCCAATCTCTCTGAAGAGTAAGTAGTCAACACTGGGATAAAATGAGCTGACTTGGTCAGTCAATCCACGATCACCCAAATAACATCGAACTTCCTCAAAGTTCGTGGAAGTCCAACTACAAAATCCATGGTGATCCGCTCCCACTTCCACTCTGGAATCTCTAAGCTCTAAAGCAAGCCACACGGTCTCTGATGCTCATACTTAACCTGCTGAAAGTTGAGACACTTGGCCACAAACCCAACTATATCCTTCTTCATTCTCCTCTATCAATAGTGCTGTCTCAAATCCTGGTACATCTTCGCGTCACCCGGATGGATGGAATACCACGAGCTGTGGGCCTCCTCAAGAATCAACTCCCGAAGCCCATCTGCATTGGGCACACATATTTGGCCCTGCATCCTCATCAAATCATCATCACCAATAGTCACATCTCTGGCATCACCTCGCCGAACCCTGTCCTGAAGGACTAGAAGATGGGGATCATCATACTGGCGCTCCCTGATGCGGTTATAAAGAGAAGACCGAGCGACCACACAAGCCAATACTCGAATCAGCTCTGAAATATCCAATCTCACGAACTGGCTGGCTAAGGCCTGAACATCCAATGCTAAGGGCCTCTCTGCTTCCAGAAGATATGCCAAACTCCTCAAACTCTCCGCCCGGCGACTCAAGGCGTTGGCCACTACATTGGCCTTCCCCGGGTGGCACAATATAGTGATATCATAGTCCTTAAGTAGCTCCAACCACCTCCGCTAATGCAAATTAAGGTCCTTTATCTTGAACAGGTGCTGCAAACTCCTGTGATCAGTGTAGATCTCATAAGGAACACCATGCAAATAATGACGCCAGATCTTCAAGGCGTGAACAATGGCTGCTAACTCAAGATCATGGACAGGATAATTCTTCTCATGCACCTTCAATTGTCTGGACGCGTAGGCAATCAACCTACCGTCCTACATCAACACCACTCCAAGACCAATCCTCGAGGCATCACAATAGATAGTGTAAGACCCCAAACCTGTAGGCAATACCAATACTTGGGCTGTAGTCAAAGCTGTCTTGAGCTTCTGAAAGCTCTGCTCACACTTCTCGGTCCACCTGAACGGAGCACCCTTCTAGGTCATCCTGGTCATAGGTGCTGCAATAGATGAAAACCCCTCTACAAAGCGATGATAATATCCTGCCAAACGAAGGAAACTGTGGACCTCCGTAGCTGATGATGGTCTAGGCCAACCCTGCACTGCCTCCACCTTCTTCGGATCTACCTTGATCCCATCACAAGATACTACGTGACTCGAGAATGCCACTGAATCAAGCCAGAATTCACACTTAGAAAATTTTGCATACAATCTCTTCTCCCTCAAAGTCAGAAGCACAATCCTCAGATGTTGCTCATGATCTTCCCGAGATCGGGAATATACCAGAATGTCGTCAATAAACACAATGATGAAAGAATCAAGATAAGGCCAGAACACATTGTGCATCAAATGAATAAAGGATGTTGGGGCATTGGTCAGCCCAAAAGACATGACAAGAAACTCATAATGACCATATCTGGTCCTGAAAGCAGTCTTCGGGATATCCGGCTCCCAAATCTTCAACTGATGATAGCCAGAATGCACATCAATCTTGGAAAACACCCTGGCACGCTGTAGCAGGTCAAATAAATTATTGATTCGAGGCAAAGGATACCTGTTCTTCACTATAACCTTGTTCAGATGACGATAATCAATACACATATGCATAGAACCATCCTTTTTCTTTACAAACAAGACAAGAGCACCCCAAGGTGACACACTGGGCCTAATGAAACCCTTATCAAGCAATTCCTGCATCTGCTCCTTCAACTCCTTCAACTCAGGAGGAGCCATACGGTATGGAGGAATAGATATGAGCTGAGTGCCCGACAACAAGTCAATGCCAAAATCAATATCTCTATCGGGCGGCATGCCCGGAAGATCAACTGGAAACACATCAGGGGAGTCCCTCACTACTGGAACTGACTCAACTATAGGGGTATCAATACTGACATCTCTTACATAGGCCAAATACGCCTCACACCCCTTCTCAACCATTCCCTAAGCCTTATGAAATGAAATGACTCTGTGGAGAGTATACTCTAAGGTACCTCTCCAGTCTAATCATGGTAAGCCTGGCATAGCCAGCGTCACGGTCTTAGCGTGATAATCAAGAATAGCATAATGGGGAGACAACCAGTCCATGCCCATGATAACATCAAAATCTACGATACTGAGCAATAATAAATCGGCTCTGGTCTCAAAACCACTAAGAGCAATCAAGCATGATCGATATACGCGGTCCACAACAAGAGAATCTCCCACAAGAGTAGATACATAAACATGGGAACTCAAAGAATCCCAAGATACCCCCAAATGTGGGGCAAAATAAGAAGACACGTATAACTACGTAGAGCCTGGGACAGATAATACCGATGCATCTCTATGATAGACGGGGACAATACCTATGATGACAGAATCTGAAGCAACTGCCTCTGAACAGCTGGAAGGGCATAATACCTGGACTGGCCTCCCCCTCTAGGGCGACCTCAACCTCCGCTTCAAGCCGCCTGAGTTGGTGGGGCGATAGCTGGGGCTAGAAGCATGTCCTGAGGACCCAGTGGAGCACGTAGTGGCTGAGAAGTCTGTGGAGGTGCTACCCTCCTGAATCTGGGGCAATCCCTAACAATGTGACGAGTATCACCACACTCATAACAACCCCTCGGAGGACACGGTGGATAAGACTTAATCAGACTTAGCCTGCCGGACTGGCCAGTAATAGCACCTCGAGCAGGAGGCACACTAGATACTAGCAGTGCATAATAAGGCTCCTGAGGTCTAGGAGGAGCTGGAACACCGCTTGTAATGACCCGATCGGTTGTTTTGTATTCTAGGACCCCGTGCCTCTAAATTAGACTTCCCATAGTTGCTTTTACTGATTTATGACTTTCGGGGATGGGTGGTTCGAGGTTTGGAGGAGTTTGGAGTGGTATAGGAACACTTAGTTCCTTAAGGTTGGCCTTAAAGGCCAAGTTTGACTTTGGTCAACTTTGGTAAACAACCTCGAAATCGAGATTCTAAGGTTTCGGTAGGTTCGTATGATGATTTCAGACTTAGACGTGTGTTCGGAACGGGTTTTGGATGACCCGGGAGCGTTTCGGCGCCAAATAGTAAAATAAGAATCTCCTTAAGTTCAAACTGAGGTTTGGAACGTATTTTTGTGTTATCGAGGTCCAAACGGAATTTCGAGACCAGGAATAGTTCTATTATTTCATTTATAACTTGCTCGCAAAATTTGGTGTCATTCCGAGTAGTATAGGTACGTTTTAGTGTGTTGAAAGTGAATTTAAGAACTTAAAGTTCTTAAGTTTGATCCAATAGGTTTTGGGGTATGGTTTTTAGATTTAGCATTGTTTTGGACGTTCCTAAGGCTCGAGCGAGTCCATATTATGATTTAGGACTTGTTGGTATATTTTGACGGGGTCTCGGGTGGGCCCAGATGCCATTCGGGCATCGCGCGAGGCAAAAACCAGCCTTAAAAGACTGCTGCTGCACCAGATCTGGCGCGACCGCACCTGCGGAGGTATATCCGCATGTGCGAGACCGCTTCTGCGGTCCCAGCCTCGCAGGTGCGACTCCGGGCGATGTTTCCTAGTTCCGCAGGTGCGAATCATTTTCCGCAGAAGTGGAGCCGCAGGTGCGGTCTCCGCTCCGCATATGCGGCCACTGACCCCCTCCCTCTTTTCCGTAGATGCGAGATTCTTCTTGCAGATGTGAGACCGTAGGTTCGGTCCTCGAGCCGCAGGTGCAAAAAACCTCTAGGCAGTGAAGTCGTCTTAAATGCGAGACTTAGCCATTTGTGAACCACTATTTATCATTTTGGGCGATTTGGAGAGTTGGTGTAGGAGGGATTTGTCCTAAAAATTGTAAGGTAAGTAATTCCTACCATGAAGTGCGTTTAATACTTGAATTCTTGGGTAGATTAACACATTAAATTAGTAGAAATCATGGGATTAGAGTAAAACCTAGGGTTTTGATAAAAACAAGAATTTACCAAGAAATTTGTTACGAAATCATAGAAAAACCATATAATATTGATCCTTAGGTTATGGGTAAGTATTTCCTCCGAATATTTCCGGAATTCGAGCATGTGGGCCCGAGGGTGTATTTTAGGATTTTCCAATTTGGGTTGAAATGACCATTTAGGTAGGAGAATTATGGACTTTTGAGCATAGATTGACTTGTTAATGGGATGTTTGGCTAGATTCGAGTTCTTGGGAAACAAATTTGGAGTTTCGTGCGCGTTCTTGACTCGAAAAGTAGGCTTGACACGAGGTAAGTCTCCTTTCTAACCTCGTAAGAGGGAATCGTCCCCATAGGTGAATATAAATAATTTCATGTCCTTATTTGTGGGTGCTACGCACGCACGAAGTGATGAGAGTCCATGCGTAGCTACTATTATGTTTTGTCGGGGAGTCTAGGATTCACAAGCATGCTTTATGTGCCGTAACTATAATCTTAAATGTTAATTTAGGTTGCCTAATATCCTTGAATTATTAAGTGAACATCTAGGAGGTTACATTCTGAAATTTATTTTATTGAAACTTTTTCTGTAAGTATATTCTCTACTAAATTTTCTTGATTTCCTATTAATTATGTATATATATATAGGAACCCATGTCTCATGTATGATTCGCGTTGTGTCAGCCGTACGTTCACGTCATATTATGTGTTTGTTAGATGTTGGTTGTTCTGTGATTATGTATCTGTAAAATACCATGAAAAAAAGGAAAACTAGGTAAATTGTACGCCAGAGAACTTGACACGTAAAGGTAATTGTAAAGGATATTTGATGTTCCTGTCTTCATTATTATTTATGATTTCCATCCCTTCTTAGCCTTACATTTAAAACATTATTTTGACCCTAGTAAGTGTCACGTCGACCTCTCGTTGTTGATACCCAATTTTCTCCAAATTATTTTCAAACTTGTATATATACTTTCAAAATCACTCCTTACAGTAACTGGTATTCTCTCAGAGCTTTTCGTATTTTTATCAAATTATTTTAGTGTTTATTTAACACTTTATATTTCATAATTATTCATAAATGATATAATTTCAAATCATTTTCTAACTCAACATGTTATTTGTATCCTATTTAATGCCCTTGGGTTTTTATCATTTCAAAAATTAGCCAATATTGGCATCATTTAGTTAATTTCAGCAGTCTTGCAATTATAGCACAAATGTGCATTTATACCATTTTTAAATCAATGAATGATCATTTATAATTATATCTTAGTCAATCGTCTTAATTTCATTTATTTGGTCTCAATTTATTTTTTACACAATTATTAGCTATTTTATTAATTAATTACCGTATTTAATTGGGTATTTAACGTGTAGCCCATTTTTTATTCAAATTTTAGCCAACCCTTAACCCAACCCCACTTGACCCAAAACCCACTCTCTAACCCAACCCAAAACCCACAATAACCCGTCCCAACCCCACACTTGATCTGAACCGTTGATCAAATGAGATCAACGGGCCAGATCATTGTTACCATAATTAAACCTAATCACTACCCCCCGCCGACCCCTCATTCTCTCAACACTCATTCTCTCAACACTCATTCTCTCTATCTCTCTCTATTACTCTCTAGTTCTCTCTAGAAGCCTCCTTTGGCTTCTCTTCTCCGATGGAGTCCGGTCGTCTTCTCCGACTGGTTCTCTCACCAGAAACCAAGGCTCCTCATCGTCTCATGGCTATTTGTCCACTTTGCACCAGTCCAGTGATGATCTGTGGCTCTCAGGCGAACCTAGAGCGGTCCAACTTACCTCCCTTGGTCCCGTGCCACTTTCCGGCCTCCCCGGCCGTTTGAGTAAGTTTACAACCTGTTCCGATTTAGGCAGGTGCCGTCTTTGAGGTTCTTCTTACTTCTCTGGGTTCCACAAAACCCTAACCCTATATCTTTTGATTTATTCTAGATCTACTTTAGATCTATAGTATTACGAAGCTTTTCTATGTTTTTCTCTAAAAACTTTCAGCTTTAAACGATCTTTCAATTTTTAAAACTAGGGTTTCACAAACCCCTTTCAAAAATCGATTTCTTTTACTTCTGCTTTAATGTTATTCTATGTTTTTCTTTGTTAATACAGTTTGATTCAAAGCTTTTTACGAAAAATCCCCAATTTTTAGGTTTTTTAGTCCGTCTTGTTTGCTATGTTTAGCCAATCTGTATACTTCCTCTAGGCTCTCTATGTGCTCTATGTTTCTTACTTTAATTCATGGTTAGGGTTCCTGATACCCTCTACTGACTCTGTGATGTTTTCTTCGAACCTATGATTTTGTATGTTCTGTACTGATTTTTCGAACTGTTTCCCTTGATTGTGTGATACTTTCCTTGATTATGCATGATTCCTTGTGACTTCAATCAGAGTCGAGATTCCCTCAACTAATTTTTAGAACTAAACCCATACTTTGTTTTGTGAATATGCTTTCAGTGTGTACTATCCTTAATTACGTGTTATGAACCTGGTCTTTATTACACACTCCATGCTTTTACTACCCCCGTATGGTAATATCACTCTATTTGATTCCTTTCCATGATTTAACTTTGATTGGCCCGTTTGAACTTGACTGCCTAATTAAAGGGAGTCCAGGCCTTTAATTGACAGTGATTGGTTATTATTTCCATAATTATGTTAGACTAATTATTCCTTACTTTATTCTCTTTACTCGTTTTCAGAACTATAAACACCCTACTCTCTTTAGCATAACACAACCAATAGATACACGAACACACACACAAACAGTACTCATATTGCTCTGAACTCTCACTGGCTTTGCTGCATATTCTCTTTTGTTCTTCTGGCTACTCAGTCGGCTGAAAGCCAAGACTGAACAACTTATTGTTGCTCTATTGCTCTGCATACTACTGTCCTATTGCTCTACTTCTCTGCACCTTGTTGTTCTATCCTTACTCCTAACATGTATGTTTCTAGTTTAAGTTTATAGCATCCAACTCAACATGTTTCTGTTATGGTTCTGCTGTTTGCCTTGCAGCTAGTGTGTTTTTCTTACCCCTATGACCTCTCTTTCCTTCTGTGTTCAGCATGTCTCCTCGTTTATGTGATTCCATTTGCCCTTTAGTCTAGCATGTCTATTGCTTTCCCTTATATGTTTCCATCATGAATCTGTCTGACTCACATCACTATGAGCATGCACCCCCTAATACTTAGTTATTATGTAAAATCCTAATCCGGGACCTAATATGTGACTCTGTTTGACACCCCTAAATATGATGCTGTTAGATTCCTGGCATGAACATTCTGTGATAACTAGGCTGTGATTGTTTAAACCATATAGCACTAGCCTAAGGACTATTTGTGTGCAACTCTGTCTCTACTCTGTGACTTATTTGTCCCCAGTCCCTTATCCCTGTTTGTGTTTTCTTCCTAAACCATGTATGTTCTGGGTGGCTGATTGTCCTGTTTCTTTCTTCTGCAAAAATTAGTTTTTATAAAACAAACTCTCATGTTGTTCTCTGAAGCTATTTTACAGAACAATTATTTCCAAAAGCTACTTTCAAACTCAACTCTTTTCTAAACTATAGGCACATCTCACTACTCTTAGTTCTAAGTTCAGGTCCCTTCGTGTGAGCACTGCCTTGGGGTCCATTTGAGTACCCATTGAACTCTGACACACACGGCTGGCATTCCACACTACACTTACTCATTCCTGGCTAGGGTACTTGGATGGGAGCACTGCCTGGGGTCTTCTGAGATCCTTAGGAACTCTGACGCACCTGGTCATGGCATATGGCATTGTTGGATCTGAGGACTTGGGCATATTGTTAGGCCTTCTATAGTGTAACTTCTTCATTTCCTTATTTATGGAGTTTGTGCAAGGCTGGTCTGTAATGATTAATTGTAAAAACAGTTATGGGCTGGATAGTGAAATGGGCGGGGTTGTGCATGCTTAGTATAATTATGGGTAGAAACCATGCTATAGGATTTATTTTGTATATGTGTGCAATAGGTACCATGCTTAGGAATACTTGCCATGCATGCATTAGAAAACATGTTTTAGGCCCGTTTATCTCAGCATCTTTACCATACTCATGCCTCACTTAGAAATCCTGTTTGTAGTTAAATAACTATAAAACAGTTGTTATAATGTTGTTGTTTTTGCATCTTCACGATCACCATGCCTAGAAATCCTGTTTTAGGTTAAAAGCATTAATCGTCAATATTTGCATTAGAGATCATGTTACCCTAGGAATTCATTCTCAGCATGCTCATATTACCTATGCCAAACTCATGTGTAAAGGACATACTGCTATTTGCTTTAGAAATCATGTGCTAAGTTCAACAACTTAACTACGCTTATTTATTTCCTGCTTCGAGTCAAAAGATGTGTTAATAAGTAAATTCCGCCTTAAAATAATAATAGAATCTGATTTCTGAAAACGTTTGTGCATTTAGAAAAGCATGCGTATGTTTTCATCATTCCACACCCTGTATGCATTTAGATATCCTGTTTTGTAGGACACTGCATTCACATTAGTCTAAATATTCACTCCTTTGCCATGATTAATTCTAAATATGATAATTGGAGTTTTTTAAACCCGCCTAGGCAAGCCTTAGGCATTAAGTTTATTAAAATTGGGAAAACTGTCTCTTTGTATTGTTTGGCTAATTACAGATCAGAATTCATAGTCTAGAATTGGTAAAAAGATTTCTTCTGAAACTCAGTAATCAGACTGCCCCATTACTGTATCCTCACTTAGACATCCTGCATTAGGTTCTAAAATGCAAAGACCTCTTTGTGTTTGAGTCGTGCTAGTTATGTGTATTAATTCGTGGAGGGATTCATGAGCCTCATATCTGCTCCTGTGTGTCCCCTATACTTGCAGTCCTAAATGTTTTATTTATCGCTTAGAATTTGTCCTTTAAACCTAGGGTTGTGCCTAGTATCTACCCTTTAGGATAGTAGTCCTAACTTCCTCCAGGAATGATAAGATGGGAGGGGTAATATCACGCAATAGAATCCGTGACCAACATACTCTTTAATTACCTTCACGGGTTGGGAAGGGTAGAATATGGATATGATGACCGGTGCGCTAATACCACGTGTAGCCCCTCTTCGAGAGTGATTACCGGGTATTGCATTGATGTGATCCGTATTACTTTAAACCTAGGATATTTTCTCAAGTGTTTACTTCTAATTTCTTTTAAACTTCCAATAAAACTTCTATACTTGTTTGAAATCCCCTCTTATGTGAGCCTTGCTTGTTATTTGCTTGTTGTCTGAATTCATGAAACCATTTGGCCGGGACCCATAGTTGTGGATCCCGAGGGGTGCCTAACATTTTCCCCTTGGGATAATTTCAAGTCCTTACCCAATCTCTGGTAATGTAAACTAGTTCATGGGTTAACTACTCAGGTGCCCTAACGCACCATAAAATCGTTAGGTGGCGACTCTTCCTTTAACTTCTTCCTTCCAAAGGAGTTTGTCCCAAAAAATGTCCTGAACCCGATCTTCGGGAGGGAAGAAGGGGAGCACGACAGCATGGCGACTCCGCTGGGGATTATAGGCTTTTACCATTTCAAATTGTATCGTGAATCTATGACTTTGTTTTTTAAATACTTGCGCCCTTTCCTATTCCCTTTGCATGAGATTAATTGTTTACTTCGAGTATTTATTTTTTCAAAACGTAACTGACATGTCTCTTTGTTTCCTTTTTGTAACCGCTTTAAATCATTATTACCGTTTTTACCGCTTTCTTTAACGTGAAAATACGTGACAACTTGTTTTAAATACTTATTGCATAAATCATGCTCGACATTCATACTCCACTCGTTCCAAACAAAATACTATAGAAACGCTTGATGAGTAGTTGCACCCTTCCTTTATTATCACCCCTAAATTCGAAAGGGCTTATTAGCGGTAAAACCAGTCGATCAGCGGTGCAGTCGACTATTCCGTGCCTTTCCCCTTTGAGTTGTTCGCTTGAAGGTACCCGTCTAAAACCACATAGAAACCTTATTCTGTCGAACTGTCGCATGCATCATGGTCAAACCTAGTCAAATCTAAAGTGTTGTCCGCACGATAGCTTTTAAGATATCCTTATCCAAAAGTCCACCGGGTTTCCCTGAACCCAAACGGACGCCCTCACATTCTATGAACTTATTTGGAGCACTAAATGTTTCTTGCTAATTATTGACGTTAAATAATCAAGTCCGGTGGCGGTAAGGGCCTAACCTATTTGTTTTGCAAAAAAAAGATGAGGCACGAAGTCCCTAGATTCGGCATGGTCTCCAACATTCACCCAAAATTGCTGAGTTGGTGGGAGGATTTACACTCTAGCGACAAAGCTATCATCAGTAAACATTTGGGTAATCTACCATCACTTCTGGAAATCCAGCCTAACAAAATGATAGTAGGGGCTGCTACCCTATTCTGGGATCGTGAAAGGTCTGTGTTCCTCTTTGGGAGCGTCGAAATGGCACCGTTGATAAAAGAGATAGGAGGGTTGGCTAACCTAGTATGGGAAACACCGGGTTTGCTGATGCCTGAGAACCGCACAGGCAGAAGTTTCCTCAAAATGATGGGTCTGAAAAAGGACGTGGAGTTGGTATGTCTGGAGGATTCGTACATTCCTTTTGATTACCTGTACGAACGGTATGGCTACAGCAAATCATACCGTACCTACCATGACGAGTTTGCTATCACCTCTCTGGGACACGTCCATCGCCGAGTGTTCAAGTTTATGGTCTGCTTTTTGGGATTGATCGTGTTCCCAATGAAGAAAGAAAGGATCCATACCAGGTTAGCCATGGTAACTAAGACCGTAATGGAAGGGTTAAATGACAAATATTTTAGCATTGTGCCCATGATTGTTGCCGGGCTCTAGAAAAATGTCAACAAGGATCAAAACATTTCGAAGGTTGCAATATCTTACTCCAACACTGGCTTGTAGAACATCTCCAAAAAGGGGAATATCGACAGGACATCCATCGTGGAATATAGGATGACCACATCGCTTTCCATCACCCAAAACGAATGAACTATATCCCTGACATGTTTGCTCAACCTGAGTATGCCGAAGGATGGGTCAAGCTCTTTGATAACCTGGCTGAAGAACGGGTTCAGTGGATGTTCGAATGGTTTCCAACAGATGAGTTCATCAGTCGATCACAGGACGCATCATTTCTGGTATTGATTGGTTTCAGAGGGACCTACCCTTACGTCCCTCTTCGAGTTATGAGGCAGGCAGGAAGGAAACAAGTCATCCCTAGGGTCGAGAAGATGAGCCATCTCCGAGCCGACTTTCAAAACAATGACAGTCCTCATAGGTGCCAAGCTCAGCACCTATGGCACTGCAAGGTAATACTCGAGAAAGACACCATCGAGCCGGACATGTATCATGCCGGTTATACCCCTTTCTATCCGGGTAGGTTAGAAGAAGATCTGGGTGGTCAGAGCAAGCCAGGGTACGTCCGAGGTCACAGGGTTGTAAATGAAAGGGCTGAAGCACAAGTCAAGTTCAACCAGTTGCGTAAAAGGATTCAGGAGAACGAGGATGATCACCACAAGATACATGAGTCCAACAAAAGGCTGATCGAGGAATGGAAGGACATGGCCATTAGCGCCAACAAAAGGCTGGGATATCTGGAATGAGGTATCATCGATTGAGAAGAAAAGTTCATCAAAAGGGTTGAATATTGTCAAAAGGATGAGGGAGCTGCAGGGGGATATTTAGCCAAGACTTATCTGCTGCTGGGACTTCGCGAGCTGGGAAGGCTGTTAGAAGAAAGCAAGAATGCCAAATCTGGGAAGGTCCTTCTGGGACCAAGTAGACAGGGATGTCTTTATTTTTTCAACAATGTAATAAGGCCAATGGCCATTAGTGATCTTTATTTTTCATCTGTCGTTTTAGGATTCGTCTATTTCTCTTATCAATAAAATGAGGCATTTAGCATTTTAAGTTCTCCAAATCAATTTGTCGCTAGGCCTACCTCGGGCACAAAGTGGTCCCCAACTTAGGGCGCGCTTTCATTTCCGTATTATGTATTTAAATACTGCAATACTCTTTTTATAATCTCACCGACTTGGTTACCTTTTGTTTCTGTTTTTTCTTAATCCCCTCCCAAAAGGTTAGTTCGCACATTCTGGCATCATCAGCCTATCACACCAGATCCAAGGGCCCTCCACCTACTCCTCCCCATAGTCCTCCTAAGGACAAAAACAAAGGCAAAAGTAAGATGGAAGAATCAAGTGGCATCAGAAAAGAGAATGTGATTGAAAGGGTAGAGGCCACTGATGGCCGAGGTATTCAAGTCCTGCATGAGAACATGTCTCCGTTTGAACAAAAATTGCTGAAGTTTCAAGAAGAAATAGATCAGGTCCAGAATCTGGCCAACTTGTCATTTTCCTTCAACGTCCCGGACATCAACCTTCCAAAATCTCAAAACCCCACACATCCACAAAATATCCCAAGACAGCAAAACCATCACACCACTCCCCCAAAGAACCAAACCCTCCCGACACAACATAATGCTTGCCACACCAAAATAACACCCCACTGCTCATCCCAGAACCTCAAAACTCCACAAAAGACCATTTCCACACCTATAAAAATCTCATCTATGTGGAAACCATCAACCAACTCCACTCCGCCTATCCCACAGGCGTCCTAGTCTGACGAAAAGGATTTACTTATCAGGTACCTGGCCGAAGAGCTTAAGAAACTGACCAGCCGAGTTCAGGGTGTTGAAGGGACCAAAGGGATCGAAGGGTTGAACTATGATGAGCTTTGTATCCAAACTGATGTCGAATTTCCTGAGGGGTACGAACCTCCAAAGTTCGAAATGTTTGATGGTACTAGTGATCTGAGAGTCCATTTGAGGACCTATTGTGACAAATTGGTCGGCGTGGGAAAGGATAAAAGAATCCGCATAAAGCTGTTCATGAGGAGTTTGAAGGGAGATGCATTGTCTTGGTACATCGTCCAAGACCCCAAGAAATGGTCAAACTGGGTAGGCATGGCGTCTGATTTCATGTACAGGTTTAGGTTCAACACAGAAAATGCACCAGATGTGTTTTACATTCAGAATATGAAGAAGAAGCCTACAGAAACCTTTCGCGAGTATGCTACTCGCTGGAGGTCCGAAGCCGCTAAAGCCAGATTTGCTCTAGAAGAAGAACAGATGAACAAATTCTTTGTCCGAGCTCAGGATCCCCAGTATTATGAGCGGTTAATGATGGTTGAGGGCCGCAAGTTTTCTGACATCATCAGATTGGGTGAGCTAATTGAAGAAGGTATTAAAAGCGGTATGGTTACGAATTTTAAGCCTTGCAAGCCACTAACAAGGCTCTACAGTCCGATGGTGTGTCTAAAAAGAGAGATGTGGGAGCCGTAATGGTTGCACAAAGAACCAACTCCCCACTCAAGTACCAAACCTATCCGACACCTCCACTCACATATCATCCCTCACCAAATTACCAAGCACCATTACCAAATTACCAAGCTCCATCGCCAAATTACCAAACTCCATAACCTTCCTACCAAACTCCACCACCCACATATCAACCTGCTTCGCCCAAATATGCACAACCTGCTCCTGTCTACCACACTTATAATTACCAGCCATCTCATTACCTATCCCCTCCTGCATGCCAAAACTTCCCTAGACCTCGTCCCAATTTTGATCGTCGTTCTCCAAAGCAATGTACCGCCATAGCCGAGCCCATTGACCAGCTATATGAAAAACTCAAAGCTGCTGGTTATGTTACACCTATCCCTGCTGCCACCCCTGAGAATCTCTCTCAGTGGGTTAACCCAAACAAATCCTGTGCACACCATTCTGGCATGAAATGGCACACCATCGAGGAATGCCGCTCTCTAAAGGACAAAATACAGGTCCTCATCGACAACAAGATTATTGTGGAAAAAGACCCCGCTCCAAACGTTCGCGTCCTCTACCAGACCATAAGGGTAGAGGCGTCTATATGATTGAAATTGAAGATGATTGGGACCCCGAGGGGTCAATCGGGTTGATCACAGAAGGCGATAACCCAAAGAAATCCGTAGTCACTCTCAAACCAATCATAGTCCAGATTCATCCATCCGAGGCCTCTGAGGTAAATATGTCTATGCCGTTCGAGTTTGAAGCACCGTCATCGGCAAAGTCACCAGTGCCGATTGAAGTTGAGTTTGTATCTCCAGCAAATACACCAGCTTCGTTCGAGGTCGCAAGATTTCCACCTCGAACACACATTTCGTTTGAAATAAAGATGGCTACACCCATTCTGGTGGCAATGTCAACCACGCCACCCTTCTACTCAAACGCTATTCCTTGGGACTACACATCCGAGGAAAGAAGGAAAAGCAAGGCCAGATCTGAGGAAGCTGTCGCAACGCAGGGTATGACTAAAACTGGTAGGGTCTACACCCCTGAGCATCTAGCCGAGTCGAGCAAGTACGCCGCCAACCGACCTCCTCTTATTGAGACAGGTCCTGATGAACTTTGGAGAAAGATACAGGTGAAGGAGTATTCAGTCATCGATCAGCTGAATAAGACACCGGCAGAGATATCCATCCTCTCTCTACTGCAGAATTCCGAAACACACAGGAATGCTTTGTTGAAAGTATTGAATGAAGCATATGTGCCAAGCAACATAACCAGTGGGGAAATGGCCAACATGGTAGGCCAGGTACTAGAGAGTCATAAAATCACTTTGCATGAGGATGAGCTACCATCTGAAGGATTGGAGCACAACAAAGCGCTGCACATCACCGTGTAGTGCGAGGATCATTTCATCACGAGAATCTTGATCGACGGAGGTTCCAGTCTTAACATCTGTTCGCTGATAACACTCAAGAAATTGGGTAAATGGCTACATGAGATAAAGGATGGGGCGATCAATGTGAAGGCTTTCGATGATTCTCAGAGGTCCACCATGGGGGAGATCAGTCTATGTCTACAGATGGGACCGACTTGGTTCAAAGTGAATTTCCAGGTGATGGATGTTCCGGATCCTACAACCTGTTGTTGGGAAGACCCTGGATTCATGCTGCTGAGGCTGTGGCATCAACACTACATCAGGAGGTAAAATTTGAATGGAACCACCAAGAGGTGATTATTCATGGTGACACTAGCAACCCCATTTATAGTTGTCAAACTATTCCGATGGTTGACGGGAAAAGGAAGATAGGCGGAGGAACTTACCACCATATTGAACTGGTCAATGCTATCGACAAGGAAAAATGGTGGGATAACAAGATCGAGAGCATCCTGAACTGAGGAGGATATGAGCCAAGCAAAGGGCTCGGTAAAAACCACCAAGGGATCACAAAGCCTATAAAGCTCAAAGAGCATGGTACCACTTTTGATCTGGGGTATGAGTACACCTGGTAGGAATTCAACCACTGGTCGCCACCTTGGTGCAGTCCCTATTACCCTTTGGAATAGCCGATACCTCATCTTGAGCAGAATTTCAAGCAAGCTGACACTATCTACGGTTCAGATGAATAAGAAGCACTTGCGGCAATGAGGATCTTGTTTCTACAGAATGATGATATGGATTGCTATGCTGTCCTCGAGGGGGAGGAGGAGGAAGTCCCTTCCATACAGACTGTGATCAAGGGGGCATATCTCAAGAACTGGTCTATCAAGATTGCCAAAGCCCGACGAGCCTCGGGGTAGCAAGGCTAGAACAAGCATTATTTACTATTTTATTTACTAAATGATTTTCCTGCATTTGTTCTTAATTTCTGCAATAAAGATCTTTAATGTTCGAAACAATTATTCAATTTATCAAAGCATCTTCTAAATTTCTCTTACGAAATCCGATATTTATTGCTATTGTTTTCCCTCATTACTTTATTTATACAACATTACTATTACTTGTCTTGATGAACCGATGATTGTGAAATGCAATGAGACAACACAGCAAAAGGATAGTGATTCAGAAGAAGAAGATATCATAACTGACGAGATTGTCAAAGAAGTTGAGAACTTTGAGAACAAACCTAAGTCCAACCTGGATGAGACCGAAGTTATCAACCTGGGAGATTTAGAAAACGTCAAGGAAACTCGTATCAGCACTCATTTGTCACCATCAGAGAAGAAATAATACCTAGAGCTTGCAAATTCCACTCAGAAACGCACGCTTCGAAGGTTGTCTAACAATTTCTTTCACAGCGGAAGAATCCTGTATAGAAGGACCCCCTATTTGGGTTTGCTAAGGTGCGTCGAAGCAGAAGAGGCGTTGAGATTATTGAAGAAAGTTCATGCTGGGACCTGCGGCCCACATATGAATGGTTTCATTTTAGCAAAGAAGATACTCCGAGCTGGTTACTTTTGGATGACTATGGAAACGGAATGCATCCAGTATGTCCGAAAATGCCACCATTTTCAGATACATGGAGATATGATAAAGGTACCTCCCAGTGAGCTTAATGCAACAAGTTCACCTTGGCTGTTCGCCGCTTGGGGCATGGACGTCATTAGACCAATCGAGCCTGCCGCCTCTAATAGACATATTTTTATTCTGGTCGCCATTGATTACTTTACTAAATGGGTCGAAGCAGCCTCTTATAAAGCAGTTACCAAGAAAGTTGTGGCTGATTTCGTCCGCGACTGCATTATTTGTCGATTCGGAGTTCCGTAGTTAATCATCACCGATAATGGTTCTAAGCTCAACAATGACTTGATGAAAGCCATATGTGAAACCTTCAAGATCAAACACAAGAATTCCACAGTTTATAGACCTCAGATGAATGGAGCAGTTGAGGCCGCTAACAAAAACTTCAAGAAGATACTAAGGAAGATGATAGAAAGGCACAAACAGTGGCACGAGAAGTTATCATTTGCCTTATTGGGATATCACACCACAGTCCGCACGTCAACCGGGGCAACTCCCTATATGCTAGTTTATGGTACTGAGTCTGTAATTCCCACCGAAGTGAAGATCCCATCTCTGAGAATTATACAAGAAGCTGAGCTCAGCGACGCAGAGTGGGTAAAAAGCTGTTATGAACATCTAGCCCTTATAGACGGAAAAAGAATGAATGCAGTTTGTCATGGTCAGCTATATCAAAACAGAATGGCCAAGGCCTTCAACAAGAAAGTCAAGCCAAGACGATTCACACCAGGCAGCTGGTGTTAAAGAAGATCTTCCCACATCAAGATGAAGCCAAGAGGAAGTTTTCTCCCAACTGTCAAGGCCCGTACATGGTTTACAGAGTGCTGACAGGAGGAGCACTCATACTTGAAGAAATGGATGGAGAAGTTTGGCCAACACCAATCAATTCAGATGCAGTCAAGTGCAACAATTTGTAATCTTCATGTTTTCTCAATGATGTAAATTGAACTACGCCTGACCTGATTCCTATTTAAGAGGGGATATGTAGGAAGCCTTATGGGTTCGGTCACAATTCAATAAAAATCTATTTTCCCCCCATAATTGGAAACCGGGGGAGAATTTTGAGGAGGACCCTCAAAATTCTGAAGCAAGCAGCAGGCCAGAAGCATTCACCCAGCCAACTGGGGCAGAAGCAAGTTCATCCAATCGGCACGAGCAGCAATCAGAGCTATCCACCCAGCAAACTGGGGCAGAATTTTGAGGGAGGCCCTCAAAATTCCATAGCAGGAGAGGTTGCAATGTCTCAGACCCTGTCATGTCGTCAGTTCATCTAAAACTATTTTAGATTATATATTATAGTTTTACAAAATCATGCATATTTATTTTTCTGAAACAACTTCTTTAGCGAATGCTACCCCAATGATGCGAACAATATCGTGATCAAGTAGACGAGCCAAGCAGAGCCAGCGGGAATGCGAACTAACCTTCCCCTTTACAAAACTCACGATCTTTCTTTGGGTGCAGGCACAAATTGCAGAAGCCCCAAAACATACTATCCTCTCAAAGGACAGACATCGCACACGCCAACATTTATTATCAGCACAAATGATGCTTCATCATCACAATGCTCTACCGCAATTAACGCCAGCTAAGAATTTCTATTGTCGTTCCTTTAAATCTTGCATAAGGCTACTATTCTGCCTTCCGAGACTAAGCACTGTCTCCATCTGCATTTTATTTCCTGCATAAGGCTACCATTCTGCCTTCCGAGGTTAAAGCTCTACCTCCATCTGCATTTTATTTCCCGCATTGCATAAGGCTACTATTCTGCCTTCCGAGACTAAGCACTGTCTCCATCTGCATTTTATTTCCTGCATAAGGCTACCATTCTGCCTTCCGAGACTAAGCACTGTCTCCATCTGCATTTTATTTCCTGCATAAGGCTACCATTCTACCTTCCGAGGTTAAAGCTCTACCTCCATCTGCATTTTATTTCCCGTATTTCATAAGGCTACCATTCTGCCTTCCGAGGTTAAAACTCTACCTCCATCTGTATTTTATTTCCCGCATTGTATAAGGATACCATTATGCCTTCCGAGGTTAAGATCTACCTCCATCTGCATTTTATTTCCCGCATTGCATAAGGCTACCATTCTGTATTCCGAGACTAAGCACTGTCTCCATCTGCATTTTTATTTCCTGCATTGCATAAAGGTACCATTCTGCCTTCCGAGGCTAAGCATTGCCTCCATATGCATTTTATTTCCCGCATTGCATAAGGCTACCATTCTGCCTTCCGAGGTTAAGCTCTACCTCCATCTGAATTTTTATTTCCTGCATTGCATAAGGCTACCATTCTGCCTTCCGAGGTTAAGCTCTACCTCCATCTGAATTTTTATTTCCTGCATTGCATAAGGCTACCGTTCTGCCTCCGAGGCTAAGCAGTGTCTCAATCTGTATTTTTATTTCCTGCATTGCATAAGGCTACCATTCTGCCTTCCGAGGTTAAGCTCTACCTCCATCTGAATTTTTATTTCCTGCATTGCATAAGGCTACCATTCTGCCTTCCGAGGTTAAGCTCTACCTCCATCTGCATTGTTACACCTCGCAATATTACGTCCCGCAGTATTACATTACGGTGATGTTACGCTTCGCAGTGATAAGTTACGACGATGTTGCACCATGCAGTAATGTACGTTGAATTTGTCATAAGGTAATTGACATCAGTCCAAGAAAAAGATTATTTGGTGATTATAAGGATTATAAGTGATGAGTAAATTCGTGAAGGTAAGAGGGTAAGTAATATCGAAGAAAACAATTTTTTTTCAAAGTTTGGTATTTAGGGATAAAATACGGCCCGAGTCAAAATACTCGGTATTTATGAACTAGTACCATACAAGGTACCACATGGCCATGAGAGTAAGGTGTATAAGGTATGTGAAAAGCGAGTAGTATTTTAAATAAGTGAAAATAATTCTTAATTATGTAGATAATTAGATTATTGATTAATGAGAGATTAACAAATTGATTAGAAAATTGATGGATAATTGGTTAAAACCTTTGGACACACTTATGATACTTTAACGTGGCAGCAATTTACTTTCTATTTGATGACTCTTTAGTCATTATGAAAGGTGGCTACATTTAAAGTAAACCTTATCTCATTTGGTTAAAAGAAGAGCTATCAAGAAAGACAACAAAAAAGGGTACAGGTGTATTTCATTTGTCCATTCTTGTTGAGAACAACATCCATTCTTTATTAGCAACATGTTTTAAAAAGAGATGGTAATATCTAGAAAGTGACGGTGGAGCTCACCATTGTTTCAAAGACCTCTTTATCTTGTAATATCTTTATCCTTACTTCATTTCATATAGGATTATCAAAGCTCTCTTTATCTACAAGTAACGAGTATTCTTCAGCATAAAATTCATACGAGATTATCATGTAATCGCAACGAGATTTGTGATTCTAAGAGAGAACAGTACAACCTTTCCCAAGAATGTCATACGGGTTTTTCCTTACTCTGGGTATGTTAAGGCTATATCTTCTTTTTTTTGGCATGGTACAAATTATACTGAAGAAACGAGCAAATACACAGTTTCTATAAATTACTCTATTCATAGAAATAGTAGGGGTGTCTATATTCTTGATTCCCCATGAGAATTATTATTCTTTTCTATTCATGGGTCTCAGAATAATACGCAGTTGGAAAAGTTTATCCGGAAGGAATATTGAGATTATTATGTACTTTTCATGCATTTCATACATGTGCATTGACCCATGACCAGATGGCGTTATATAAGCGTATATATGTAAATATATGTATATGGAATATGGGAAAAGGTTACGGCGTTATATACGCACCACCACCTGATCAGCTGGTATATGATGATGATGTTGTCCACAGTGGCTGAAATATGATTCAAATGATAGTATATACGCGTATATATGTATGTATATTCAAACGGAGTTACATACGCGTATGTATGTATGTATATATATGTATATGGGATATAGGAAAGGTTGTGGCGTTATATACGCACCACCACCTGATCAGCTGGTATATGATGATGATTTTGCCCACAGTGGCCGATATGATATTATGGGATTCCATCAGAGGCTGATGATGTTATGAAACATATATCTATGCATGATATGACATTCATACGCATATGCATGATGCTAATAGTGATTTATTATTTACAGAGTTATCCAAACATACTGGTTGAGTCAACTACTCTATTATTTTCATTTCTCTTATGTATTTATTTATGTGCCTTACATACTCAGTACATTATTCGTACTGACGTCCCTTTTGCCTGGGGACGCTGCATTTCATGCCCACAGGTCTTGATAGACAGGTCGAGAGCCCTCCAAGTAGGCTATCAGCTCAGCGGAAGATGTTGGTGCACTTCATTTGCTTCGGAGTTGCTCGTTGGTTAGTAGATGTTGGTGCACTCCATTTGCTTCGGAGTTGCTCGTTGGTTAGTATGATTTAGACACGTATTGTTTGGTAAGGTGGGACTCTGTCCCGACCTTTATGATATTTATGTACTCTTAGAGGCTTGTACACATATGTCGTGTATATAAAGGATTGTACGGCCTGGCCGGCCTATGTTTTGAGTTTATAAAGGATTATGTTGGCCTATTAGGCCCGTATGTCATGTGTATGTAATGATGTAATAAGAAAGATACGTTACATTGGTACTCGGTTGGGTAAGGTATCGGGTGCCCGTCGCGGCCCATTGGTTTGGGTCGTGACATGCATTTTTATGCAACCATCGTCTCTGTCATTATCTACCTTATTTCTTTCCGGGCTAAGCTCTGCCCTTTCTAATTCACAAGACTAAGCTCTGTCTTGTCAGCATCATACTATTGCATTTCTCATGGGCTGAAATATCGCCAACCTATCCAAAGGCGTCATCGTTCAGAGGCACCATCTTCATGGCCCGAGAATATCATTTCATGGCTCGCAGATCCCTTTTTATCACTCTGCATATCATTATTCAAAGGCATCATGATTTAGAGGCACCATCCTCATGGCCCGAGAACGTCATTTCATAGCCTGCGAATCCCGCATCAAGCGATTCATGGCCCAGGACATCATGGTCTAAGGACGCCATCCTCAACCGTCCAAAGACAACATTCATAGTCCAATGGGAATCTGCATCATTTTTAAATTACGCACAATCTATGCTTGTTATTCATTTGCAGGAAATCCGGCTAAGAATAGCAGCCAGGCAAGAGCGGACCGCTCCAGTCCTCCTAACCACCCCGTAAGCCATTTTGTTCACCTTACCTTGCACCTTGCGTCTGTCCTTGTGAGATTTCATCAGTATACTTCTCCGGTGACAACTATATATGGCCTGATTCCTGTACAACCAGGGATATGTAGGCAGCTCAGAAGCTAGGGTGCGTCCTAAATCTTTCATACTATTTCCCTCCGGTCAAAATTGGCCATCATATCTTTACCCGACAACTCTTTCATCCTTTCCGGGTAAAGAGGGGCAGCTGTGGATACCCAATGTTTTCTCCAAATTATTTTCAAACTTGTATATATACTTACAAAATCACTCCTTACAGTAACTGATATTCTCTCACAGCTTCTCGTATTTTTATCAAATTATTTTACTGTTTATGTAACACTTTATATTTCATAATTATTCATAAATGATATAATTTTAAATTATTTTCTTACTCAACATGTTATTTATATCCTATTTAATGCCCTTAGGATTTTATCATTTCACAAATTAGCCAATAGTAGCATCATTTAGTTAATTTCAGCAGTTTTGCAATTATAACACAAATGTGCATTTATACCATTTTTAAATCAATGAATGATCATTTATAATTTTTATATCTTATTCAATCTCCTTAATTTCATTTATTTGGTCTCAATTTATTTTTTACATAATTATTATTTATTTTATTAATTAATTACCTTATTTAATTGGGTATTTAACGTGTAACCCATTTTTTATTCAAATTTTAGCAATCCCTTAACCCAACCCCACCAGACCCAAAACCCACTCTCTAACCCATCCCAAAACCCACAAATAACCCGGCCGAACCCCACACTTGATATGAACCGTTGATCAAATGAGATCAACGGGCCGGATCATTGTTACCATAATTAAACCTAATCACTACCACCCTCCGACCCCTCATTCTCTCAACACACTCTCTCTCTCTCTCTCTATCTCTCTCTGTTACTCTCTAGTTCTCTCTAGAAGCCTCCTTTGGCTTCTCTTCTCCGATAGAGTCCGGTCGTCTTCTCCGACTGGTTCTCTCACCAGAAACCATGGCTCCTCATTGTCTCATGGCTATTTGTCCACTTTGCACCAGTCCAGTGATGCTCTGGGGCTCTCAGGAAAACTTGGAGCGGTCCAACTCACCTCCCGTGGTCCCGTGCCACTTTTCGGCATCCCCGGCCATTTGAGTAAGTTTACAACCTATTCCGACTTAGGCTGGTGCCGTCTTTGAGGTTCTTATTACTTCTCTGAGTTCTAAAAAACCCTAACCCTATATCTTTCGATTTATTCTAGATCTACTTTAGATATATAGTATTACGAAGCTTTTCTATGTTTTTCTCTAAAAACTTTCATCTTTAAACGATTTTTCAATTTTTAAAACTAGGGTTTCACAAACCCCTTTCAAAAATTGATTTCTTTTACTTCTGCTTTAATGTTATTCTATTTTTTTCTTTATTAATACGTTTTGATTCAAAGCTTTTTACGGAAAATCCCCAATTTTTAGGTTTTTTAGTCCGTCTTGTTTGCTATGTTTAGCCAATCTATATACTTCTTCTAGGCTCTCTATGTGGTCTATGTTTCTTACTCTAATTCATGGTTAGGGTTCCTGATAACCTCTACTGACTCTGTGATGTTTTCTTTCGAACCTATGATTCTGTATGTTCTGTACTAATTTTTAGAACTGTTTCCCTTGATTGTGTGATACTTTCCTTGATTATGCCTGATTCCCTGTGATTTCAATCACAGTCGAGATTCCCTCAACTAATTTTTAGAATTAAACCCATACTTTGTTTTGTGAATATGATTTTAGTGTGTACTTTCCTTAATTACGTGTTATGAACCTGGTCTTTATTACACACTCCATGCTTTTACTACCCCCGTCATGGTAAGATCACTCTATTTGATTTCTTTCCCTGATTTAACTCTGATTGGCCCGTTTGAACTTGACTCCCTAATTAAAGGGAGTCCAGGCCTTTTATTGATATTGATTGGTTATTATTTCCATAATTGTGTTAGACTAATTATTCCTTACCATATTCTCTTTACTTGTTTTCAGAATTATAAATACCCTACTTTCTTTAGCATAACACAACGAATAGATACACAAACACACACACAAATAGTACTCATATTGCTTGAATTCTCACTGGCTTTGCTGCATATTCTCTCTTGTTCTTCTGGCTACTCAATCGGCTGAAAGCCAAGACTGAACAACTTATTGTTGCTCTATTTCTATGCATACTACTGTCCTATTGCTCTACTTCTCTGCACCTTGTTGTTCTATTCTTACTCCTAACTGGTATGTTTCTAGTTTAAGTTTATAGCATCCAACTCAATATGTTTCTGTTATGGTTCTGTTGTTTGCCTTGCAGCTAGTGTGTTTGTCTTACCCCTATGACCTGTCTTTCCTTCTATGTTTAGCATGTCTACTCGCTTATGTAATTCCCCTTTCCCTTTAGTCTAGCATGTCTATTTCTTTCCCTTATATGTTTCCATCATGAATCTGCCTGACTCCCAAAACTATGAGCATGCCGCCCCTAATAATTAGTTATTATGTAAAATCCTAATCCTGGACCTAATATGTGACTCTGTTTGACACCCCTCAATCTGATGCTGTTAGATTCCTGGCATGAACATTCTGTGATAACTAGGCTGTGATTGTTTAAACCATATAGCACTAGCCTAATGACTATTTGTGTGCAAGTCTGCCTCTACTCTGTGACTTATTTGTCCCCCAGTCCCCTATCCCTTTTTGTGTTTGCTTCCTAAGCCATGTATGTTCTGGGTGGCTGATGGTCCTGTTTCTTTCTTCTGCAAAAACCAGTTTTTAAAACAAACTCTCATGTTGTTCTCTGAAGTTATTTTTCAAAACAGTTATTTCCAAAAGCTACTTTCAAACTCAACTCTTTTCTAAACTATAGGCACATCTCATTACTCTTAGTTCTAAGTTCAGCCCCCTTCGTGTGAGCACTGCCTTGGGGACTATTTGAGTACCCATTGAACTCTGACACACAAGGCTGCCATTCCACACTGCACTTACTCATTCCAGGCTAGGGTACTTGGGTGTGAGCATTGCCTGGGGTCTTCTGAGATCTTTAGGAACTCTGACACACCTGGTCATGGCATATGGCATTGTTGGATCTGAGGACTTGGGCCTACTATTAGGCCTTCTATAGTGTAACTTCTTAATTTCCTTATCTATGGAGTTTGTGCAAGGTTGGTATGTAATGATTAATTGTAAAAACAGTTATGGGCTGGATAGTGAAATGGGCGGGGTTGTGCATGCTTAGTATAATTATGGGTAGAAACCATGCTATAGGATTTATTTTTTATATGTGTGCAATAGTTACCATGCTTAGGAATACTTGCCATGCATGCATTAAAAAACATTTTTTAGGCCCGTTTATCTCAGCATCTTTACCATACTTATGCCTCACTTAGAAATCCTGTTTGTAGTTAAATAACTATAAAATGGTTGTTATAATTTTGCTGTTTGTGCATCTTTACGATCACCATGTCTAGAAATCTTGTTTTATGTTAAAAGCATTAATCTTCAATATTTGCATTAGAGATCATGTTACCCTAGGAATTCATTCTCAGCATGCTCATATTACCTATGCCAAACTCATGTGTTAAGGACATACTGCTATTTACATTAGAAATCATGTGCTAGGTTCAACAACTTAACAACGCTTCTGTATTTCCTGCTTCGAGTCAAAAGATGCGTTAATAAGTAAATTCCGCCTTAAAATAATAATAGATTCTGATTTCTGAAAACGTTTGTGCATTTAGAAAAGCATGCGTAGGTTTGCATCATTCCACACCCTGTATGCATTTAGATATCCTGTTTTGTAGGACACTGCATTCACATTAGTCTAAATACTCACTCCTTTACCATGATTAAGTCTAAACAGGATAACTGGAGTTTGTTAAACTCGCCTAAGCAAGCCTTAGGCATTAAGTTTATTAAAACTAGGAAAACTATATTTTTGTATTGTTTGGCTAATTACATATCAAAATTCATAGTCTAGAATTGGTAAAAAGATTTCTTCTGAAACTCAGTAATCAGACTGCCCCATTACTGTATCTCACTTAGACATCTTGCCTTAGGTTCTAAAATGCAAAGACCTCTTTGTGTTTGAGTCATGCTAGTTATGTGTATTAATTTGTGGAGGGATTTATGAGCCTCATATCTGCTCCTGTGTGTCCCCTATACTTGCATTCCTAAATGTTTTATTTGTCGCTTAGAATTTGTCCTTTAAACTTAGGGGTTCTGCCTAGTATCTACCCTTTAGGATAATAGTCCTAACTTCTTCCAGGACTGATAAGATGGGATGGGTAATAGCACACAATAGAATCCGTGACCAACATACGCTTTAATTACCTTCATAGGTTGGGAAGGGTAGAATATGGATATGATGACCGTTGCGCTAATACCACGTGTAGCCCCTCTTCGAGAAGTGATTACCGGGTATTGCATTGATGTGATCCGCATTACTTTAAACCTAGGATATTTTCTCAAGTGTTTACTTCTAATTTCTTTTAAATTTCCTATAAGACTTCTATACTTGTTTGAAATCCCCTCTTATGTGAGCCTTGCTTGTTATTTGCTTATTGTCTGAATTCACGAAACCATTTGGCCAGGACCCACAGTTGTGGATCCCGAGGGGTGCCTAACACCTTCCCCTTGGGATAATTTCAATCCCTTACCCAATCTCTGATTATGTAAACTAGTTCATGAGTTGACTACTCAGGTGCCCTAACGCACCATAAAATCGTTAGGTGGTGATTCTTCCTTTAACATCTATCTCCCAAAGGAATTTGTCCCAAAAAATGTCCTGAACCCGATCTCCCCGAGGGAAGAAGGGGGGCGCGACACTCGTCACTACTTCTTCGAGATTAGACTAGATACTTACTAGGTACATATTGTTTATGTACTCATGCTACGCTCTGTACTTAATTGTACATGTTCTGAGGTGGGTGCATCTGGGTATCAGTCCGGAGTTCGTCCCTGACATATACCTGGTATAGACTCCACGGTGAGCTGCTCCCCTTGACGACCCTCAGCAGCACTATGGAGCCTTCTTTTGTTATTTCTGTCTATTCCTTTTCAGACAGTATGACAGAGTATTACTTCTTTTGTTTTACTCTACTATTATGCCTGTAGACTTGTGACACTAGTTCCTGGCACACACATTAGTAGACATTATTTTTGGGATGTAGATATTAAATTATGACTTTTATGAGTATTTCTTTTAAGATTGTCTAAGTTATTCGTTTTTGCCCAAGGTCTAAAGTCTAAACCAAGTAAGTGTTGGAAATGTTTTTGGTAAATTTAAAAGAAACTCACCAGTAAATTGATGTTGGCTTGCCTGACTACGGTTTTTGGGCGCCATCGCGACCTGGGTTAGGATTCGGGTCGTGGCAATATGGTATCAGAGCTCTAGGTTCACGTAGGTTTCACAAGTTACGGGCAAACCCAATAGAGTCTTGCAGATCGGTACAGAGGTTTATGTATTTATCTTCGGGAGGCTATAGGGTTATCAGAAACCTCTCTTTATTCATCTTATATCGTGCAATTGATGGTATACTAAATCTCACTCTTCTATTATCTCACAGATGGTGAAGACATGCGCAGCCAACGTTCCAGACCCAGGGGGCCGCTACCCTCGTCATCCGAGGCCGTGGCAGAGATTGGGGGAGGACACCGACCTGAGGTAGGGGATTAGGGCATCCCAGAGTTGTTCCAATTGCACCACCAGCGGATCCAATTGAGGATCCCATTACTGAGGAGCAGGGCAAGGTGCCCCCAGCAGATCCTGCCCTGTTGGACTTTATGACCGCGCCAGGATTCCAGGAGGTCATGGGCCGTATGATGCGGTTCATGGACACCATGAATCAGGCTGGTTTATTTCCAGCGGATCCGGCCATATCTCAGGCGGGAGGGGGGAAACAAAACCCTACTGCCCAGGCCGCAGGACATGCAACAACAGTCTATCAGACCCCGGGTACACTGCCCGTGGGCGGAGTCCAGCCAGTAGAAGCAGTAGCACCTGAACCCAGATCAGCTACGGACAGCGATCCGCAGAAGTTATTAGACAGATGGATGAGAATAAACCCTCCTGTCTTTGGAGGTGAGTTTCATGAGGATGCCCAAGACTTTATTGATAGGTGCAGGTACATACTACACAACATGAGAATACTGGAGTCCCATGGAGTCGACTTCACTACTTTTCAGCTAGAAGGCAGGGCCCGCAGATGGTGGCAATTCTACATTCTTGGTAGACAAGTAGATTCTCCTCCCCTCACTTGGGATCAGTTCACTCAGTTATTCCTGGACAAATATATTCCACCCTTTGAGAGGGAAGAGCTGCGCTATCAGTTTGAGCAGCTGGAGCAGGGTCAGATGTCAGTGACCGACTACGAGGCTAGGTTTTTTGAGCTTTCTCGTCATGCACTCATGATACTTCCTATTGATGCAGAGAGAGTGCGGAGATTTGTAGCCGAGTTACACTCAGGTATTAGGGCCAACATGGCCCGATAGGTGGAGATGGGGACTCTTTATCAGCTTTTGGTAGAGATTGCTCGCAAGATTGAGGGTTATCAATCCAGGAGCAGAGAGAAGAGGCAGCAGGATAAGAGAGCTAGATTTTCTGGGGATTTCAAAGGTGCTCCAGCCAGGGGCAGAGGTCAGTTCGGTAGGGGCTAGCCCAGTAGGCCCCTATATTCACCACCCCCACCACCTCCTCGAGGTGTTCTGACGAGGCCTTATTTCAGCGCTATGGTGGAGAGTTCTTACCGTCCACTAGCCATTCAGGGTTCTTCCGGCAGGTATTCTGGTCATCAGGGGTCTTCCAGCCCTTATTTCAATGCCATGCCAGAAAGTTCATATCTTCCTCCAACTATTTAGAGTTCTTCAGGGCATCATGCCATGGTGCCGAGAGGTTGTTATGAGTGTGGGGATCCAGGCCATATTAAAAGGACTTGTCCCAAACTTCAGGGCAAGGCCGTGCAGCAGAGTCATCAGCTTATGGTTCCATCACCGGCGGTTCGGCCACCCAGAGATAGATGACAGGCTGGTAGAGGTCATCCTAGAGGTGGATGCCAGGCAAGGGGAGCCCAGTCAGCTCCTGTTCATTCCGGTAGAGTTCAGTCGTTCGACGCTCCAACTAGATTCTATGCTTTCCCGGCCAGACCAGATGCAGTGGCCTCAGATGCCGTGATCACAGGTATTATTTCAGTATGTGGTAGGGATGCATCTGTATTATTTGATACAGGGTCCACTTATTCTTATGTATCGGCTCTGTTCACTCATTTCTTGGATATTCCTCGTGAGTCTTTGGGTACCCCCGTTTATGTGTCCACTTCTGTGGGCGATTCTATGGTTGTGGACCGGATATATCGGTCATGTGTGGTTACATTCTATGGGTTCGAGACCAGAGCGGACCTCATGTTGCCTGATATGATTGATTTTGAGGTCATCCTGGGCATGGATTGGCTATCTCCCTATCATGCCATTCTAGATTGCCATGCCAAAACTGTTACTCTAGCCATGCCCGAGTTGCCGAGATTGGAGTGGAAAGGTTCCTCAGTTAGTGCGGCTAGTCGGGTTATTTCTTTCCTGAAGGCTCGACGTATGGTCGAGAAGGGTTGTTTGTCTTATCTTGCTTATGTGCGAGACACCACCACCGAGTCCCCGATGATTGATTCAGTACCGGTAGTTCGAGAGTTTGCTGATGTATTCCCTTCAGACCTTCCATACATGCCACCAGATCGTGACATTTATTTTTGCGTTGACTTAGATCCAGGCACCCAACCTATATCTATTCCCCCATACCGTATGGCTCCGAAGGAATTGAATGAGTTGAAAGAATAGCTTGAGGAGTTGTTGGCTAAGGGGTTTATCAGACCGAGCGTATCACCGTGGGGTGCTCTAGTGTTATTTGTGAAGAAGAAGGATGGGACTATGCGGATGTGTATTGACTACCGCCAGTTGAACAAGGTCACCATCAAGAACAAGTACCCGTTGCCGCATATCGATAATTTGTTTTACCAGTTGCAGGATGCTCGGGTGTTTTCTAAGACTGACCTGAGATCGGGGTACCATCAGTTGAAGATTCGGGACTCGGATGTTCCGAAGAATGCCTTTCGTACGAGATATGGTCATTATGAGTTCCTAGTAATGTTCTTTGGCCTGACTAATTCTCCAGCGGAATTTATGGATTTGATGAATAGGGTTTTCAGGCCTTATATTGATTCTTTTGTCATCGTCTTCATTGATGACATTTTGATTTACTCATGTAGCCTGGGAGAGCACGAGAAACATTTGAGAGTTGTGCTCTAAACCTTGCGAGAACAAAAGCTGTACGCTATGTTTTCCAAGTGTGAGTTTTGGTTGGATTCTGTGGCATTCTTGGGACATGTGGTATTCGGAGAGGGTATCAAGGTGGATCCTAAGAAGATTGAGGCAGTTCAGAGTTGGCCACGCCCTACTTTAGCTACAAAGATCAGGAGCTTCTTGGGTCTGGCAGGTTATTATCGCTGATTTATGGAGGGTTTTTCATCCATTGAAGCCCCTCTGATTAGATTGACCCAGAAGAATGCCCCATTTCGATGGTCCGACGAGTGTGAACCGAGATTTCAGAAGCTCAAGACAACTTTGACCTCAACACAAGTTCTAGTGTTCCCTTCCGGCTTAGGGATGTATACAGTTTATTGTGACACTTCACGCGTTGGTTTAGGATGTGTGTTGATGCAGGAGGGGCGAGTTATTGCATATGCTTCACGTCAGCTAAAGGTTCATGAGAAACATTACCCTGTGCACGACTTGGAGTTGGTGGCGATTGTTCATGCCCTTAAAATCTGGAGACACTACTTGTATGGGGTGCCTTGTGAGGTTTATACAGGCCACCGTAGCTTGCAGCACTTGTTCAAGCAGAAGGATCTTAATTTGAGGCAGCGTAGGTGGCTTGAGTTGTTGAAGGATTATGAAATCACCATTCTTTATCATCCGGGCAAGGCGAACGTGGTTGCAGATGCCTTAAGCAGGAAGGCGGAGAGTATGGGTAGTTTCGCTTTCATTTCAGCAGAGGAGAAACCTCTAGCTTTGGACATTCAGTCCTTGGCTAATCTCCTGGTGAGGTTGGACCTTTCAGAGCCCAGCCGAGTTCTCGCACATGTGGTGGCTAAGTATTCATTATTGGGGGAGATCAAGACTCGACAGTATGATGATCCGCACCTTGTGGCTGTCAGGGAGACAGTGGTAAAGGGTGGTGCCAAGGAGGTTTCGATTGGCGAGGATGGTGTTCTGAGACTTCAGGGTCGCTTATGTGTCCCCAAGGTTGATGGACTGAGGGAGAGGATTCTAGAGGAGGCTCATAGTTCACGGTATTCTATTCATCCTGGTGCTACAAAGATGTATCGTGACTTGATGAAACATTTCTGGTTGAGGCGGATGAAGAAAGACATAGTGGAGTATGTGGCTAGGTGTTTAAATTGCCAGCAGGTTAAGTATGAGCACCAGAGGCCAGGAGGCCTACTTCAGCAGATGCCTATACCTGAGCGGAAATGGGAGCGCATCACTATGGACTTCGTAGTTGGATTGTCTCAGACTTTGTGGAAGGTTGATGCGGTTTGGGTTATTGTGGACAAGTTGACCAAGTCGGCACATTTCATTCTAGTAGCTACTACTTATACTTCAGAGAGTTTGGACCGGCTCTACATTCGGGAGAGAGTTCGGTTGCACGGTATGCCTGTGTCCATTATATCAGATCGAGGTCCTCAGTTCACCTCGCACTTCTGGAGAGCCGTACAGAGTGAGTTAGGCACCCGGGTAGAGCTCAGCACAACATTCCACACTCAGACCGACGGGCAGTCGGAGCAGACAGTTCAGATATTGGAGGACATGCTCAGGGCATGTGTGATTGACTTTGGAGGGCAGTGGGGCCAGTTCTTGCCTTTGGCCGAGTTTTCTTATAATAACAGTTATCAGTCCAGCATCGATATGGATCCAATTTGAGGCCTTGTATGGTTGGCGATGTCGTTCTCCTATCGGGTGGTTTGAGGCTGGCGAGGCTAAGCTATATGGCACCGATCTGGTGAAGGATGCTTCGGAGAAGGTGAAGTTGATTCAGGAGAGACTTCGCACAACAGAGTCCAGACAGAAGAGTTACGCAGATCAGAAGGCGCGTGATGTATCATATATGGAGGGCGAGAAGGTTCTGTTGAAGCTCTCGCCGATGAAGGGTATTATGAGGTTTGGGAAGAAGGGCAAGCTGAGCCCAAGGTTTATAGGCCCATTTGAGGTGTTGAGACGAGTTGGGGAGGTTTTTTACAAGCTTTCTCTACCTCCCAGTTTATTAGGGGTTCATCCGGTCTTTCATGTGTCCATGCTCCGGAGATACCACGCCGACATCTCTCACGTGGTTGATTTAAGCACCATTCAGCTAGATGAGAGGTTGGGTTACGAGGAGGAGCCAATTGCTATCATTGACAGGCAGGACCACCAGTTGAGGTCCAAGAGGGTTTCCACCGTAAAGGTCCAGTGGAGGGGCCAACCAGTCGAGGAGGCGACTTGGGAGTCCGAGTAGGATATGCAGAGCAGATATCCACACTTATTCAGCACTCCGAGTATGATTCTAGACCTGTTCGAGGATGAACGTTTGTTTAAGAGGTGGAGAATGTAATGACCCGACCGGTCATTTTGTGTTCTAGGACCCCGTGCCCCTAAATTAGACTTCCCGTAGTTGCTTTTACTGATTTATGACTTGCGGGGAAGGGTGGTTCGAGGTTTGGAGGAGTTTGGAGTGGTATAGGAACACTTTGTTCTTTAAGGCTGGCCTCAAAGGCCAAGTTTGACTTCGGTCAATATTTTTGGTAAACGACCTCGGAATCAATATTCGAAGGTTTCGGTAGGTTCGTATGATGATTTTGGACTTGGGCGTGTGTTCTGAACGAGTTTTGTTGACCTGGGAGCGTTTCGGCGCCAAATAGTGAAATAAGAATCTCCTTAAGTTCAAAGTGAGGTTTGGAACGTGTTTTTGTGTTATCGAGGTCAAAATGGAATTCCAAGACCGGGAATAGTTCCATTATGTCATTTATGACTAGCTCGCAAAATTTGGTGTCATTCCGAGTAGTATAGGTACGTTTCGGCGTGTTGAAAGTTAATTCAAGAACTTAAAGCTCTTAAGTTTGATCCAATAGGTTTTGGGGTATGATTTTAGATGTAGCGTTGTTTCGGACGTTCCAAAGGCTCGAGCAAGTCCGTATTATGATTTAGGACTTGTTGGTATATTTGGACGGGGTATCGGGTGGGCCGAGATGCTATTAGGGCATCGCGCGAGGCAAAAACTAGCCTTAAAAGACTGCTAGTGCACCAGATCTGGCGCGACCGCACCTGCAGAGGTATAGCCGCAGGTGAGAGACCGCTTCTGCGGTCCCAGCCTCGCAGGTGCGACTCCAGGGGATGTTTCCCAGTTTCGCAGGTGCGAATAATTTTCCGCAGAAGTGGAGCCGCAGGTGCGGTCTCCGCTCCCCATATGCGACCACTAACCCCCTCTCTCTTTTCCGCAAATGCGAGATTCTTCTTGCAGATGCGATACCACAGGTGCCGTCCTCGAGCCGCAGGTGCGAAAAACCTGTAGGCAGTGAGGTCGTCTTAAATGCGAGACTTAGCCATTTTTGAACCACTTTTCATCATTTTGGACGATTTGGAGAGCTTCTGAAGGAGGGATTCGACCTAGAAATTGTAAGGTAAGTAATTCCTACCATGAAGTGAGTTTAATACTTGAATTCTTGGGTAGATTAACACATTAAATTAGTAGAAATCATGGGATTAGAGTAAAACCTAGGGTTTTGATAAAAACAAGTTACTAAGAAATTTGTTACGAAATCATACAAAAACCATATAATATTGATCCTTAGGCTATGGGTAAGTATTTCCTCCGGAAATTTCCGGAATCCGAGCATGTGGGCCCGGTGGTGTATTTTAGGATTTTCTAATTTTGGTTGAAATGACCATTTAAGTAGGAGAATTATGGACTTTTGAGCATAGATTGACTTGTTAATGTGATGTTTGGCTAGCTTCAAGTTCTTGGGGGACGAATTTGGAGTTTCGGGCGTGTTCTTGACTCGGAAAGTAGGCCTGACACGAGGTAAGTCTCCTTTCTAACCTCGTAAGAGGGAATCGTCCCCATAGGTGAATATAAATAATTGCGTGTCTTTATTTGTGGCGGCTACGCACGCACGAAGTGACGAGATCCGTGCGTAGCTACTATTATGTTATGTCGGGGAGTCTAGGATTCACAAGCATGATTTATGTGCCGTAACTATAATCTTAAATGTTAATTTAGGTTTCCTAATATCCTTGAATTATTAAGTGAACATCTAGTAGGTTACATTCTGAAATTTATATTATTGAAATCTTCTCGTTAAGTATATTCTCTACTAAATTTTCTTGATTTCCTGTTAATTATGTGTATATATACGGGAACCCCCATCACATGTATGATTCGCGAGCGGGGTAGCTCTACTATTATGTCAACCGTGTCGCATGTTTGATTCGTGAGCGGTGTAATAGATGCATCTATGGTTTGAGCAGTTCGACCCTTCGGCAGTGCACATTTATTTTCGCGTTGTGTCAGCCGACATGTTATGTGTTTGTTAGATGTTGGGTGTTCTGTGATTATGTATCTGTTAAATACCATGAAAAAAGGAAAACTAGGTAATTTGTATGCTAGAGAAATTGACATGTAAAGGTAACTTTAAAGGATATTTGATGTTCCTATCTTCATTATTATTCATGATTTGCATCCCTGCTTAGACTTACATTTAAAACATATTATTTTGACCCTAGTAAGTGTCACGTCGACCTCTCGTCACTACTTCTTCAAGATTAGACTGGATACTTACTGGGTACATATTGTTTATGGACTCATGCTACGCTCTGTACTTAATTGTATAGGTTCTGAGGCAGGTGCATCTGGGTATCAGTCCAGAGTTCGTCCCTGACATATACCTGGTATAGACTCCACGGTGAGCTGCTCCTCTTGATGACTCTCAACAGCACTATGGAGCCTTCTTTTGTTATTTCTGTCTATTCCTTTTCAGACAGCAAGGCAGACTATTACTTCTTTTGTTTTACTCTACTAGTATTTCTGTAGACTTGTGACACTAGTTCCTGGCACACACATTAGTAGACATTATTTTTGGTATGTAGATATTAAATTATGAATTTTATGACTATTTCTGCTTATGATTGTCTAAGTTATTCATTTTTGCCCAATATCTAAAGTCTAAACCAAGTAATAGTTGGAAATGTTTTTGGTAAATTTAAAAGAAACGCACCAGTAGATTGATGTTGGCTTGCCTGACTACGGTGTTGGGCGCCATCGCGACCTGGGTTAGGATTCAGGTCGTGATATCGCTGGCTGCTGGAAGAGCTAAATGAACAGGGTGGCTCACAAACCCCTACCATGGTGTGCTGCTGGTGCACGAGCTCCTGAATAATGCCCAGTCTCTCGAGACCTCTTGGCCTCTCTCTCCTCTCTGTCCCGAGAAAACATGTCCTCCCCTCTCTTGTCAATACTCACGGCTTGCTAATAAGTGATATCCATCACTAACTCCCTGGCCATACTGGTCCGAATACTGCGGTGGATCCCCTCAATGAAGCGACAAACCCTCTCTCTAACTGTAGTAACCAAAGCCGGTACATGTCGAGCCAACTCATTGAAACATACTGCATACTCTGACACAATCAACACCCCACCCAGCTGCTCAAACTCTGTGCACCAAGCATCCCTGAGACTCTGAGGGACATACTCACGCAAAAACATATCTGAGAACTGAGTCCAAGTGAGTGAGGCTGCCCCATCCGGACTACTTAGTTCATAGGCGCTCCACCACTGATATGCCGCTCCCCTCAGCTGGAAAGCGGTGAAAGAAACCCCACTCGTCTCCACTATGCCCATAGTGCGGAGGATGTTGATACCCAATTTTTCCCATATATATTTGTTAAATACATATATACTTTCAAAATAGTGCATGGGCATCAACCAGTATTTTTCCATAATTTTTCATAATTTTTAAAAGCTTTTAATCAATTTATTCCGGCATTTTTGTTATCTAAATAATTATTAATTGCATCACAAACAATTTTATAATAATTTATTACTTAATTTTTATCATTTATATTCCCTCTCCGTTTTGAATCCTCTTGCCTGTTTGGCCCTTTCGTTCTTGATGGTGACCAACTTTTCTTTCAAAACCCATGACTTCCTGGTCATACTTCTTTTTTAGTTTCTGGACAAACCCTTGTTCTTTCCTCTTCACTCCTTGCTAGTCTTGCCCGAACTTTTGCCAATTCTTCCTCGGCTTT
>ML337332.1:0-49812 GCA_005239505.1 Nicotiana paniculata | reverse complement strand
ACTTCAGACTAAACATGCTTAAGTTATTTAGTTCATTTGCTAAAACTTCATGCCAAAACATGTCAAGTTTTGTCTTGTAATCTACAGTTTTGTCAATAGTCCTGAAGGGCAAAATCATTTTTTTAAAACGATTTTAACAAAAAAAATGGATATGGATGCAAATGAAAAAACAAAACGGGTATAAGTTAAAAGGAAGCGACCAAATAGGGCGCCCCATCCAATTTTAAGCTTTATTTGGGCTATGGGTTAATTGGGCCTTTTGGACTTTGTAAATAACGTAGGGGTTATAGGTGGCCCAAATTCAGGCTGCTATTTTAGCCCATTCCCTCTTCCCTTTGTATTCTTTGCTTTTGGGGGCTTATGATAGGATAATTTTGTAAAATATAGATACAAAAAAGATAAAAGAACTAATATAGTAAGAATATATAAACAAATAAAACAATTCAACATTTGACAAAATGTAATGTTATAATATGAGAATAGGACTATATTTTAATTTTGTGAATATTTAATATGGAGAAGTGACTAAAATAAGAATATAATTAATTACGATTTCTTGTTTGGAGAAGTAGGAAGTAATTGTAATTGATTCATGGAAACAATGATATATCTATTGAGGAAGATTAATATTTTCCTTCAATATTCGATTTGAAGTGAAAATGTTGATTTATTTAGAAAAAGTATAAGAATCTCATAAGTCATAAGCAACCAAAAAAAAATAGCTTTTAAATTTGCAATACCTTGGGTTTTGGACATAACTTTCACTTATTTTGAACTAAATATCTTATATGAATGATATGAAATTTAGTCAAGTCCATGGAATTTAAGTTAGCGCGAAAAGGAATGAACATAAAAGCTATCACAAGTACCAATCATCATCTTAGTTTTGGATCGTGACACAATAAAAATATATAGGCCAAAGATTTGTGACAAAATTTGATGTATTTTGAATATGTTAGTCGTTTGTGGTCCTTCACTTGACGATGTTGTAGTGGGAGAAGAACCATGAGATCTTTAGTTCAAGTTCCTATGCAGACCAAAAAATATTAATTAAATAATTTATTTTCATTTGCTCAAACTTTGACCTACAAAGATATCCTATATACTTGCATATACGAGATAATAAAAAATATCCGATAAAATTAATCCAGGTGAACAAATTGGAACGAACACCATCAATAAAAAAAATGACGATAATGTGAAGTTATTCATGCATGTTCAAGTTGTCAGCGACAACGAGGCAAGAAATCGTAGATGTAATGATACGTAACCATTGATTCAAATATATCACTACTAAAAATCGGGGGGAAAACGACCACGAAAAGCGATCAAAGTTGATCGCTAAACAGTGCAAAAGTGGCCAAAAGGCATCCAAAATGGCTTGGTCGCTTTTTCGTTGGTCCCTTTAATTTATGGACCAAAGTTGGTCGCTAATAGCGACCAACTTTGGTCTCTAAGTTAAAAGGACCAAATATTCCGGTATAAAAAAAAGCGACCAACTTTGGTCGCTATATTATTTTAATAATATAAATTTAACGACCAAAGTTGGTCGCTATTTTTAAATTACGTTATTTATTTATTTATTATTTACAAAATATAGCGACCAACTTTGGTCTGTAAAAAAAATATAATTTTTTTAAATCTGGAAAATAGTGACCAAAGTTGCTCGCTATTATATAATTTTTTTTAACAAAAAGAGACCATAATTGGTCGCTAATTTCAACAATTTAATTTTTTTTATTAAATAAGCGACCAACATTTGTCGCCAATTTGCAGAAAAAATATTTTTTTAATAAAATAGCGACCCATGTTGGTTGCTATTCTGGTAATCTGGGTTAGTTAGCGACCAACTTTGGTCGCTATTGCCCAGAAAAAAAATGTAGGGAATAGCGACCAAAGTTGGTCGCTATTCTGGAAATCTGGGTTAGTTAGCGACCAACTTTAGTCACTATTGCCCAGGAAAAAAAATTATATAATAGCGACCAAAGTTGGTCGCTTTTCTGGGTATTATTTTGGCAGAAACTGCCTATTTTGGCAGCTACACCACCTGCCAGCATACCAAATCCTATTATAATAACAACAACAACAACAATACGAACTACAACAACAATAACACAACAACAACATTAAAACCAGTATTAAAACCAACAAAGTATAAAGTTCAATAGAACTAACACATTAAACTAACAAAACTAAGTTAATACTTATTACAAGCTTATTCGAAAACGGACCAAAGTTATATTGTCTTGTTCAAAGTATATAAAAGTACTCAAGGATTGTTTCATTCAACATCATTATCATCATCGTCTGATGAAGCTTCATTATCAAGACGGTAATGAGAAGGGTCATTTTGAGGAGGACGAGAATAACGATCACGGGGAGGACGGGAGGAACTAGCACAGGGAGGACGGGAGGAACGCTCACGTTCAAGCCGAGCCTCTGGCGATGACTCGCGAGACCGGGGAATCGGAAAAGCTCCAGAAGCTAGGAGAGTTTTGAGCTAAGCTTGCATGCCATGGTACTGAGCTTGCATGCCAATGTACAAAGCATCTCTAAGCTTTTCTCTTTCCTTGGCAGCTTCTAGCTCGGATGTGAGCTTTGTCACACTCTCCCGCATAGCGGAGAGGCTATCCCCGTGAAGTTGCTCGCCTTGCGAGGAAATCCCTATTCCTTGCATTCCACAGTGATAGCGATGGAACTTCTTAGTAGGAATCCCGTATATCTTCCCTCATTTTGCACCGCCAGCAGCCTCCATCCATATTCTTTCAGCATCCTCGTACAAAAGTTAGATTGTCTCGCCCGACTCATTAGGTGGCTGGCTGCGTATGAATTCCTCCACGTCAGCTGTGAAGCGATCCTATAAGAAAAATTACATTGAATTAGTATTTCAAAATTTATATAAGTGTAAATCAAAATACTTAATGAAAAGTGAAAACGTACATGTACAATCGAGGCTCGGCCCTCGACCCACCTTTCTTGATCTGTCTATTTCTTCTTCTTGACAATATGAGTCTCCTTAAATAACTCATCTTGCATCATTGGACGCCCCAACTTCTTTTCATGAAAATCATATAGTTAATAAACAGAATAGATATACTTTAAAAATTAAAATAAATTAATCAATTACGTACCAATCTTCTTTTTGTTGTCCCTTGGCTAATCGCATCTCCAGTGTGCAAGGACCCTCCCTTCTCGGATGCGCGGGCTTTCTTTCCTTTTTCTCTCTTCTGTAAGAAGGTTGCAGTAAGACATTGACTTTGCAAATCCTCCCATAAATGTTGAAGCAACCAGCCAGGCTTCTTGTTGAAATGTCTAGCTTTGGAGAAACTATACGATAACCGCTTCCGAGCTTTGAGATTAAAATTTGCAGCCACTTCCGCGCTATAGCGGTGTTCCCATACACACTTGATCTGTATTTCAAAAGTTAAATATTATATGAAAATATCATAAATATAAATAATTATACTGCTTAAAAGAACATTTATACCTTAAATTAATTAAAAATTTGCTCATTCAGCGTGAATGAGAATTCACTCCAACTCGTATAGGGGGCATCATAAAGTTTTTTGGTGGCTTTGGTGATTATCCTCGTAGTAATATTACTCGGGATGAACCTGCAATTTAATAAAAATGGAGAACACATTAATATCTTAGTACAAACTGTACAAAACAATAAACGTAAAAATAACAAATTACTATTACACATCACCCTCAGGGACTATGATGATCCTTCCATACTAATCATGATGCACATCCTCGTCATCATCATCATCATCGTCCGAAACTTGTATATTAGAGGCATGTGTGGAAGGTGTAGGGGGTCAGAGCTACTATCCCGCAGGCGAAGGCCTGAAATAGATGGAGTCCCTAATGAAGATGGCTCTGATCCCTGTGACTGCGACATAGCTGGATCGACCGCAAGTGGTTGTGACACTGATGGTTGTGACCCCCGTGGTTGTGACACGGATGGATGTGATCCATGTGGTATTGAGGCAGCTGGACTGTATGACGGACGTACAGTCCTATGGCCCTGTGATGAAAGACCCGGTGTCTGCACAAAGACGTAGGGTTGGAGATGATGTGGCACCTCATAATAGCCATCGGGTGGAGGATAAGACACAGGCGCATGCATCGGCATCTTTGAAGAGGGTGGAAAAGATGGATGATTATCTTGTACCCTCCTCTTTCCCTTACTAGCCTTTTGTCGACCCCGAGAACCAGTAGGGTCATCGTTACCTCGACCCTTGCGTGTCATCTGCATAATATAATGCATGTTTAGATTGAAACATATTAGAAACTAGCTATAAAACGAGAGTTATTAAAGAAACCCACTTTTTAAAGCTCATCGACGTATTGTTCCTCGTCCGAGAATTCTTCTTCCTCACTAGTTTGAGCTTCATCAGTTGATTCTACTTCCTCATTTTCTATAATTGTTACTTCATCTATATCAACTTCTTCCAATATGTGTGCAGGATGTTCCAAATCATTTTCTAAAAGTTCGTCCACTATTTGGTGAACACTGGAGATATCGTTTTGATAAGCAACATCTAACACATTCTCGACTTCCACCCTACCTACATGCTTAGTTTTAATTACAACCCACCAATCGAACTTATTCCGCCGCAATGGATAATATAATTATTAAAAATTTTATAACTGGGTCCCACTTTGGCGACCAAAGTTGGTCGCTAATTTTAATATTTCTTTGATCAAGCAAGTCTGACTAGTCCGGTCAACATTTTGACCACATTATCGACCAAAAAGCGACCAACTTTGGTCGCTAATTTATTTATAATTATTTTTTAATTATTTTATCTATTTTAGCGACCAACTTTGGTCGCTTTTTTTGATAAACCAATATTGGTCGTAAATTTTTGGTCGCTTTTTGCTGAATTTTTAGTAGTGATAAACTAATGGGAGTTATAGCTAAATAGACTCGGGTTTGAGCATTTGCAATGAAAAATTATGGTATGAAGTACTTTTTTCTTTAATATATCTTTCGTGTGACGAGAATATAAACTAATCGAGCCCCCCAAAAAAGATATTAAACATCAAGTGATAAATAAAAATAAATAGAAGGAATGACAAGGCCACAACCATTATTTTTTGGGGATATATTATGCTTTTGTTCAACAAGAGGATTGAATGTTGTTTTTTTTTTTTGTAAACTTTAAAAGACACAACCCGCTTTAAATTTATTTATTTTTTGTTCCTTCTTTTTCCCTTTGCTTTACCACTTCGAGACAATATTTTAATTGTACGCAATCAAGATGAGTGTTAAGGTAGACTTGTGTCTAAAATAAACTCCGATCGCACTGGAATGCTCTTTAATGTTCACTTTGATTGTTTTATCTTGGAAAACAAAAATGGAAATACAAAAAAGAAAAAAAATGAACGTATATGTTCCACAATAATTAAATAATTATATCACACGTCCAAAAAGAGTAAACTAAGAAACCACATATCCGGTGGGGAAAAAAACACGTCCAAATAAAATAGGTTGAAATTTCTAGTTTTAGGAATAAAAATTTTGTGGAGGTATTTATCCGATATCGATGTTCGTGGAAGATAACAGATATGTTGTAAATTAGCCTGACTTTGTAAGTGATTATATACGGGTCAGAAGTGTGAAACGAGTCAAATACAGTTGAAACCATTGAGCCAAGAGCTAAAAGCCCAACGAGTAAACAACCGAGTAGAATGCTAGTACACTATAATTGGGATTTAGAGGAAGCTATGTACATTCCATTCTAGTTCTTTAACTTTTATATGCAATCACTAGCATTTTGAGTTGAGTTATAATTCTTATTTTGCTTGTCCGAATAATAGAAAAGGGAGTAAAATTAAGTTTGTTACATGCTATTCTGTGAAATTAATCGAGACGTACGCGAGCTTATTGGAAAAAAAAATATTAACATGATTGCATCAATCATTTATAGACACGGGGTTACGTTGCTCCTAAGGATCTTATACATTAAGGAACTAGTATAATAGGTTTCTAACCCACACGTTATTTAATTTTGGATTTTTTTTTTCTTTAAAAGGAAAAAGGTAAAAAAGTCGTGAGAGAAAAAGAAAAGGGACAAAGCAGAAGCAATATGGAAACAAAACGCCAAAATTTTTGGAAAAGTTTGTCTAAAAGGGAACAATTAATTGTGTATTTGCTTCAATAATTTTGTTTTCTCTTTATGTCAGTAAATATTTAATTTGGCAATCATAACATCACTTTACAATGATTATACGAAAGTGAGGAGCATATTTACTTCATAATAATCACATATTTGTGAACTGCTTAAAGAGTAATTACTAATTAGGTTCTAATAAAGGTAGTTGATTTATGATTTTAAAAAAAAAAAAAGAGATGTAGTAATATTATGCAGCTTCAACAGTTGTACATCTAATTCTTTATTTAAAGTTTTAAGTTATTAAAAAAAACACGTACACTTTTATTTATTAATTATATTATTAATATGCTCCTCATATGAAGTAATTTATTTTCATAAGCTGAGCACATGAAAATTCTTTTTCTTAGTAAGCAAGAATGATCAGACTCGAATTCGAGACTTTGGCCTTCACTAATACTATATTGAGTTTGTGATCACTTCATTATCTAAAAAATTACGAGTGCATGGATTATAAGATCCGACAAAGTCATTACCATAAAGTGTCAAAACTACGTTATTCAAGTGACATGCATCGATTGTAATAAAACATATTTTAGTACTCTAATACAACTTTAAGTTTGAAACAAATAATGACGTGTCACTTATTCCAAGAGCTCGAATGCAGGACAAGAATAGAAAAAAGTGAAAAGAATGTGATAAATAGGTTAATTAACTTAGATTTACTGACATTTAATTTTCTCCCTTTTTCCCGCTCAATCATAAACCATTCACCACATGAAATACATTTGTTAAAATATAGATATAGTACTCCGTTTCTTTCTTCTAAATATAAAAATATAAAATATATTATACTTAAAATGGAATTTCACCAACCATTTGAATCCCTGAAAAGAAAAACAGTAAAAAATAACCAGTTGTAAATTCAGTATCTAACTTATAACATCAACAACATACTTAGTAAAATCTTAGTAAAATCTTACTAATGGGGTCTTGGGAGAGTAGAGTGTACGCAGACCTTACCTCTACCCCGAAAAGAATAAGGAGGCTATTTTCGGGAGACTCTCGGCGGAGAGACAATAACATCAAAAAAGAAACAAGAGAAAATGCATATAACAACAAAAATGCCAGAAAGAAAATAACAACAACAAATAAGTGAAAGGATAATAACACAAAACTATGCAAAAGAACAATGTGAACACAACATCGACCGCTAACAAACCTAAACAAAACTCTATCAGACTACCAGGTACAAAGAGGGAATAACTCTCGACTACCCCCTAGCCTACCACCCTAATGCTCGACCTCCACATGTTCCTATCAAGAGCCATGTCCTCGAAAATCTGAAGTCGCGCCATGTCCTGCCTGATCAACTCGCCCCAATACTTTTTAGGCCGCCCTTTGTCTCTTTTCGTACCTGCCAAAGTCAACCGCTCACACCTCCTAACTGGTGCCTCTAGGCTTCTCCTCCGCACGTGTCCGAACCATCTAAGTCGCGCTTCCCGCATCTTGTCGTCCACGGGAGTCACGCTCATCCTCTCCCGAATATCTTCATTCCTAATCTTATCCAGCCTAGTATGCCCACACATCCATCTCAACATCCTCATTTATGCTACTTTCATCTTCTGGATATGTGAATTCTTGACTGGCCAACACTCAGCTCCATATAACATGGCATGTCTCACCATCGCTCTATATAACTTACCTTTGAGTTTCGGTGGCACATTCTTGTCACACAGGACTCCAAACGCTAACCTCCATTTCATCCACCCCACCCCAATACGGTGGGTAACATCCCGTCGATTTTCCCATCTCCCTGGATAATTGACCCTAAGTACTTAAAACTTTCTCTCTTGAGGATGATCTGTGAGTCAAGCCCGACTTCCATATCCGCTTCCCCTGTCACGTCGCTGAACTTACATTCCACATATTCCGTCTTAGTCCTACTCAACTTGAAACCTTTAGACTCCAGGGCCTGCCTCCATACCTCCAGTCTCCCATTAACGTCGTCTCGCGTCTCATCAATCAGAACTATATCATCAGCGAACAACATACACCATGGCACCCCTCCTTAGATATGGTGTGTCAGTGCGTCCATCGCCAGAGCAAATAAGAACAGGTTGAGCGCAAATCCTTGATGTGACAGGCTCTGAGTCACCTCCCACACTCCTAACCCGCGTCATAGCTTCATCATACATATCATTTATCGCCCTAATGTAAGCCACCGACACACCTTTCACCTTCAGACACTTCAAAAGAACATCCCTGGGACCTTGACATACGCCTTCTCTAGTTTAATAAACACAAATTTTGTATCTAACTTCTACCCAACAAATGAATTAAAGTAAAGTGCTAATGAAAGAGGACTAACTTGTGTTTATAGGGACAGTTAATTATATATATATATATACACACAGTGGCGGAGACAGTAGTGGGAATAGAACCAATGACCTTACAAAGGTTTTGAACCTCTTTTACCATTAACCTATGCTTTTGGGTTGTGTTAAGAGGATTCAAAACATAATATATCGAGGTAAAATATAGATTTTGCCTTACATATACAGTGTAATTTCTCGGCGAAGGGGGTTCTGGTGAACACCCTTCCGCCCCTCTAAATCTGTCCATATATATATATATATATATATATATATATATATATATATATATATATATATATATATATATATATATATATATATATATATATATATATATGAGTAACTTTAACTGTTTGACTTCTAAAAAGCAGAACTTATAACCATAACCTAATTAGGCGTGGATTCTGGAAGGAAAAAGAACGATCCGTTTTCCTAATTAGTGATTATTGACTCGAGGAGAGCGTGGAGCAACGGTAAAGTTGTTTTGGTGGAACCTGTAGGTCATGAGTATGAGTGGCGAAAGCCGTCACTAATATTTGTATTAGGATATGGTGTCTACATCACACTCTTGAACTACGGCCTTTCCTTGGACCATGCGTGAACTCAAGATGCTTTAATTAATTGTTCATAGAAAAAATATATGTTACACATTTATCGATTTAATGTAAATATTACGAGTGCCTAAAATTTTCTTATCGATTTGTAAATGTCAATTACATGCAGGGCCGACTCTAATAGTGTATGAGGTAAGGCAAGTGCCTTAGGCTCCCAATTTTTGGGGGTCCCATTTTTTAGGAATACTGTATGTTTTATAGGTTTATAGNAATATATATATATATATATATATATATATATATATATATATATATATATATATATATATATATATATATATATATTGTACTTTTGTACTTTTTATATAAAAAGAAAGAAAAACTTTTAGATATATTAATAAAGTAAAGTTTAAAATGGTAAAAAAATAGTTGTCATTTTGATTTGATTTGACAACTCTTCTTTTTACTCTTCTTCCCAAGTAATCTCAACCCAACATTTCAATTTCATTTCATTCTTAATATTTCGAAAGACATATCTTTTTCATTCCTCTTTATTCATGCTCATCTTCTTAGTTATTTCTATTAGATTTCTTTCTTTCTCGAAGACTCCAACAAGCCAACAACCAGATATTTTGGAATCAAAGTCTTCAAACTTCTTGAATCAGTTAGTCATTGGGTAATATAATTCTAACTTTCTCTAGTGTTATTTTCATTTGTTATTTATTGTTTTATTAATTTTACTCTGTACATATTGTTTAATTTTAAAAAAAATATATAAATATGTCAACAAGATAATATGCATCCGGTTATTCAATATTATCTTGGCACCAATAGCTAGAAGAATAGATTTTAAATAAAAATATATATTATAACGTTCATATAAATACTAAGGCACATATTAAATTTTTGTCTTAGGCCTCACGTACGCTTGAGCCGCCCCTGATTACATGACAAGGTAACAGAAATTTGGACACTCAACACTTACCATTAGTCCTCCTATAACAAATCAAGCCATAGAATTGCAATAATATTAGAGCTTGGATATTTGCAAAATCAAACATAAGTCATTCGTCAACCTTTGATTATGAATTATTCAGTTATTTGACCATGAAAACTAAGGGTCCCCAAAGCTGAATTTTTTCTATCCAAGACTAAGTGGGCGTTTGGACATAAGAAATGTAATATTTTAATTATTTGAAGTAAAAATAATATTTAAAAATTAGAGTTGTGTTTGGACATGAATATAATTTAGAGTAAAACTTTAAAAAATAATTTTTTGGAGTTTTTCAAATTTTCAAAAAAAAAAAATATAATTCAACTTCAAGTGATATTTAAAAATTTTATGGACAAAGACTGATTCCGGAAAAAAGTGAATTTTTTTTTTAAGGCCAAACGGCCCTAAGATTAATTGTCATCCGAATTAACGTTTGATCCACTTTCGTAGGCCAAACATGTAGATGTTCATGTCCCATAATGTAGCACTTTATAAGATTTTGTTTTATTTAAAAAAGTTTCTCGAAAAATACTTCAAAGGGATATTCTGAAGAAAAAAAATGTTGTTTCGGATTGGTTTTGTTTTTCTTTAAATACTTTTTACGACCATCTGTATCTATTTTTGGGGATACGTATTACGTACCTGGTGGCATTTGAATTTAGTTTTAATTTAATTCTTATCAAAACTATGTTTTGCAAGAGTATGACAGAATCAATTTTGAAAAAAAGTTGAATGTTCGGAGAGCTTTTTGAAAAAATATATTTCTTAAACATTTATGATAATTTTTATCGTAAGATTACATTTAGATACTTCTTTAGTTCCAGAAAATATTTTAATTTGATTTGCACAAAACAAAATTCGTTTTAAAAATAAACTGGCTGTTCTTAGTTTTCGAATTTGGTTTATAGTTGGTTTTAGAAAACGTTTAATTTTGACTTTTGTAAGACTAAGATCTAGTTGTTAATCAAAACGCCACTGGTTTTTATACTTTTTAAAAAGAATAATTATTTATATCAAATAGCTGTTAAATATAAATTAATTTTTTTTGGCTTCACATGCCGTGGCCGACTCCCGACTTAAAAATTGGTCTAGCTGTAATTGTCCCCTCATTTCCGTGGTCTTTCTTTTTTTATTTTTTATTTACGCCACAGACATACTTTCTTTATGTTAATCATAATCAAATTATAAAATCTAAAATTATACATTATTAACATAATTAAGTAACCCACAAGGGTTGGATGAGTTAGTTGAGTGAATGATTTTTCATGTAGGAGACATGCGAACAATTACATCTCATGAGTGATTTGCGAGCTATTGCACAATGAACAAGTTATCCCGTGCGCACCCGAAGGATAGCGGCTGCGAAGTTTTCTGAGAATTTTCCAAAAAACTATAATTAAGTTATAAAATTTTATTTCGAAGATATCTGTGAGAAAGAGGTCCTTTGGTAGGATGAATTGAGAATCTCAGTACACATTTTTGCGTTATTTATCTCGTATTTGGTCGTCATTTTCATTCCTATTACTATTATAACTAATATTGGTACAATTTATATTATAATTTAATTTTATACCAATGCCATTAATCTCTTAAAAACAGTCTCTCCAATTCTCCATTCTAATTGATGTATACGTGTGTGTAAACAACGACCATGTCTTTTATTTAATACGAGAATTAATAATTAATTGATTATTTACTGCATATATTTTTCATTGGAGAATATTTAGTTTATTATTGCGTGAAAAATGAAATGTCGATGTATATATTATAGAAGATCGTAATTTCACTTTTGTTTTTAGTTTTCAAAGTAAAATAAAAAGCAAAAAAGCTGAACTCAATGTAGTATTTTGTTCTTTTAGGTGCATTTCCATAACATTGATCTTTGTGCAAGGGGATTCAAAACAATCAAACTTGCATATTAGTGTGAATAATTTAAGTATTAAGGGACTCAACAATATATAATATATGTGTGTATACACACACCATAATTTATAATATATATTTGGGGTAGGGGTAAGGTCTGCGTAAACTCTATCCTCCCCAAACTTCATTGATGAAATTTACTGAATTGTTGTTGCTATTGTTGTACATACACCATAATTTTGATTTTATTATATTTGTACAGTATAATTTACAAAACAAGTGGATTCAATTGAACCCTCTTCTAACACACATATCCACTAAAATTTGGTATAAAATTACACCAGAATAACGGTATAAAGTCATTCTTAAGATAGAATGCTAATCAAATTCAAAGCTCTCTGGTAAAATAAGTGTGTGTTTGGACATAAGAATTGAATATTTTCAAAAAAAAATTAAAATTTCTTTTCAAGTAAAAATAACATTTGAAATCTAGAGTTATGCTTGGGCATGAATACAATTTTGGGTTGTTTTGAAATTTTTATGAGTGATCTAAAATGAAAATCGAAAATTTTATGGTCAAACACTAATTTCGAAAAAAAACGAAAAATTTATCTGGACAAACAGGCCCTAAGTGTGTTTGGTGAAGCTTCAAAAATCAGTTTATTTTGAGAAGTGTTTTTCCCCAACGATGCTTTTCTCAAAAGTTTTTTTTTTTGTGAGAAGTAGCTTGTGTTTGCCGAATTAATTTTAAAAGTACTCCTGAGCAACAATTTAATATTTTTCCAATCATTTAAAAAGTACTTCTAAGTGCATTTTTCTCGAAAGAGCTACTTTTGACTGATTCTCCAAAACTATTTATGTTTATCCTCAAAAACACTTTTTTCTTCTAAAAAAACTTGACCAAACACTTCAACCTTAAAATAAGTACTTATTTTAAAATAAAATATAAAAAGTACTTTTGGCTTTGGAAAAACTTAACCAAACATGCCTCATTAGCAAGAACTTGTTTCATTTGCATATCATAAGAAATTCAAACAACTGCTAAATAACATTGAATTTTATATGAAAAAGTATTTTCTAATTCGGACCCCCCCCCCCCCCCCCCCAAAACCCCCGAAAACGTGATGTTTGGTTTTAGACTTTAAAAAGATTGGTTCTAGAAATGAAGGACGATTAGATTTGTCGTGGTGGTCAAATTATGTGGCACGCAGAAATACATATAACAAAAGCGTAAGAGATGTCTAAAATGGATGGCGATACACCGTCAACCACTCCTTTTATGACTTTTTGGATCGATCCTTTGATTTCTTTTTCAATTCAATCTCGATGGCCCCAAGTCCTCATCATACTCGGTCCCACTTGTCTATTTTTATACAAAGAATTTTGCTACCTTGAGTCCTTTTTAGTTTGGTTACCATTCCTCGGCATTTCCGTCGACACTTCCTTTATATCATCCGAGGATCACTAATTTTCGTGAAAATACCATGAAGTAGGGTCAGTGTTCGGTCGATTCGGTTTGATTTGAAAAAATTCGATTCGGTTTTCGTTTTTGTAAAAATAGTAACCAAAATCGAACTGAAATAAGTTCGGTTCAGTTCGGTTTTTCTAATTTCGGTTTGGTTTCGATTTGAACATTATCATATTGGGCTCCTTCTATGTAATAATAGGACCGGCGAATTTGTTATTTTTTTCTTCCAAACTTCGAAATTGTTGGAAATATTGTGTTTATAAAAAAATAAAAATAAAAATAGACTACACTTTGCACACTATTATGGATCACAAAATTCAAACATAATGTAAATTGTAACTCTGTGTGAAATCCTCTCGATATCTATCATATATACTATGAAAGTATTAATAGAGTGAAGGTCTTTAAGATTGGAAAGTTGATGGACTTACTTAATTAGGTTGAGTCTTTGATAGATTGGACCAATAGTATTAATTTATGGATTAGTTACCTCCTATAGCAAAGGTTGATACATTATTTATTTTAAATAAATACCCTTTTAAACAATTTTATTCCATAGTTACCTTTTGATTTTTTATAGCTAAATATCTATATATAGTCACCTCCTACCCTTAAGCCATAAAATAAGCTTTCTATTATTTTTCTCTCTCCCATCAAATTCTAATAACCACTAAACATTTCTCTAATCTAATTACATGTTCTCCCTCTTGCCCTAAAAACCTAGAGGCTTATGGTTAGGGTTTCTCTCCAATACAATAGAAGCCAGAGAAAGCATAAGAACATGGCAGCACCAGCGGCGGCTCCGACAGCGGCAAAATCAGTTCAATGTTTCGGGCGGAAGACGGCAGTAGCAGTAACCCACTGCAAACGCGGGAAAGGCCAGATCAAAATCAACGACGTTCCGATCGAGTTAGTCCACCCTTAAATCTTCCGTTACAAAGCTTTCGAACCAATTCTCCTCTTAGGCCGACACAGATTCGCTGGAGTGGACAAAGACGATGGAGTTGGGGGCCGAGCAACTTGAATTTTCTGTTAATATATTTCAGTGTATTTCAATGTATCTCGCTGTATTTTCATGTATGTCACTGAATTCGTTATTTTTTTTTCATTGTATTTCAATGTATCTCGTTGTATTATATGTATTTCATTGTATTCATTGTCCTTTTTTTCATTGTATTTCAATGTATCCTGTTGTATTCTATGTATTTCATTGTATTCATTGTCTCGCTACATTCCATGAATGTATTCATATATATTTTTTAATTAATATAATTTATGTATTCAGATTTATTATACAATTTTTTGAAGGTTGTTATGTTTTAGGGGTGTTTTCGGTTGAGAATCTTTTTTTATAACTGGAAATACAAATTTTGTGTATTATAATTGAGTTTGTTGAGTGATACTAGGAGTCTATTATGTTAATTGATTCACTTTGCGTTTAAAAACAGTATAGTCCCTTGTTTCACGCCGTGAATACAGTCGAATACAATAATTTGTCCAGCTGTAATCCATGTTTCATGCCATGAATACATTCGAATACACTCGAATACAAAATATGTCTAGCTATAATGCCCTGTTTCACGCCTAGAAATGCTATTGTATTCATGAATACAGTAGCTTAAATACATCGAATACACTCTAAAAAATATGAAAACATAGTTATAGGAAGTAATTTAGTAAATGGTAGCTAGCTAATAATCACTAAACAATAGTGGTTTGTGAAAATTTCTCTTAATTTATTACCTATGGGCTTAGCCTACATATAACTTAAGAACATATATGCTAATAATTCATTTTTTTGGTTAACCTAACTAAATAACTTAATAACCGAAAACCGAACCGAAAACTGAAATTTTAAAATTTTTAACCGAAATCGACCGAATAACCGAAATCGAAATAATTTGTTTTTTGGTTCGGTCGGTTTATTCGGTTCCGACCGAAATATGCCCACCCCTACCACGAACTAGCCAGTTCTCATACTGATAATTAAAAAATAGTTAGTGTTTGTAAAGTTATTAAAAAGTTACTATTTTGTGAAACACGAAAGGTTCCAGCATATTATGCTGGATTATAAAACTCTTGCGTATGAGCTAGGGGTATCAATTCGGTTCGGCTGGTTATTTATAAAATTTGTACCATATCAAATTTTCAATTATTCTATTATGTATAACCAAAATTAGACTTTTCGAAACAATCATGTCGGTTTCTCTTCGGTATCGGCGCAGTTTGATTAATTTTCGCTATTTTTTTAAATATCATGTAAAAATTACCAGTAGAACTATAATGCATAACATATGCTCTTTTATAGGACTTAGCAAAACTCTCTAGACATTTTTATTGTTTAAAGGGTGATGGATTAAGAAAACATAAAAGATGGCTAGAGTATAGATCCATCAACTATTCTACAACAACATAAAAGAAATCAAGCAAAGACAAAGAAAATATAAATCACACGAGTGGAAAAATATTAACCAAGCCGAAACTCAAGAACATAGTCAATAAAATTAAATATTCAAAAAGATAAATCAAGATTATATGAAAGGAAACATATTCAATATATTGTAGTCTGCTACTTATAATCACTAAAATGCTGGAAATAACTTAGTTTAAATAGAAGTAGCATAATAGATTTTAGGAATTAATGTTTTGAGTTAAATTACTCGTTGACTTAAAACTGTTTTCATAATTTCAAGGTCCAAACAAAAATTTAATGCTTCATTATTTTTAAACTTACTATATAAATATATTTTTCACATGTAAGTTTATTCAGTACGGTTTGGTATTTTTTTCGGTTTATTTTTTGTAAAATGTAAAAGCTACCCTAATTATCAGTACGATATAGATTTCTATAAAAACCTACAATTTTTTTAAAAGAAACCTAAAAATCGGCTTGGTGCTGTACGATTTGGTCAATTTAGTCAATAATATCCATTGACACCCCTAGTATGAACTTCGAGCATATTATGTTGGAACTCCATCACAAGGAAAGTAATAGCATAATATGCTTAGTGCATCGACTTCCTTTTTACGGAGCTCATGCATATGAACCTACAATATTATGTTGAAACTCTAGTACATCATGGAATTCCAGCATATTATGATCATGGGCGAAGCTATACTATCGTAAGGGTGGTCAATTGACCACCATTCATCAAAAAATTACAGTGCGTATATAGGTAAGATACTAAGTTTTAGAGGTATATAAAATATATTGAACACCCTTATCAGAGATTTTTTTTTATTTCTTCAAGTTTGAACACTCTAAGGAAAATTCCTAGCTTCGTCACTGATTATGATGGAATCTCATATGCAAAAAATTTGAATTCTAACATATTCTATTGGATTATTTTCGAATTTTAAAGATATTTTTGTTCAAATTTTATCTTTACGTAAAAAAATGACTAAATTTTAATCACTCGAAAAACTTGTGTTTGGACTTGTATCCATATTACTAAATTTTGTTTTTATCCAGATTTCGAGTTGTATTTTAGAATCCCTTAGATAGTACTTTATTTCTTGTTTCTTGTTGGAATACCAAATGGTTATTTCTCTATGTGACTGCATTTGAATTCATTTTAAATTAGTTACAATCTGTAACAATGAGTTCATGTGTAAGAGATATAAATTAGTTTAGTTTTATCATTAATAACTTGATATGGTTAATTGGTTTAATTTCCTAGGGAGCTAGTTTTCATCCAGAATAAACTGGTAATTACTATTAATTAAATTGGTTCAATGCATGTGCAAATTTTCAAAGTAAAGAAATTCAACTAGGTATCGAGAAAAATAAATCTACATTCTAGAAGATTATACATCTCACGCTGGCTATTATTCCCTAGGCATTTAAAACATTTATTCTTTAGCTAGGCATTTTCTCAACTTTTTATATATACATGTATAATATACCAAATTTAAAACGTTATGAATTTTAATTCTTTCCTTAGTTATGCAAATTAAGCTTAAAAAGGAAATAACTTGATATATTTTTATTGCAAATGCCTTACAAATTTCTCTCCTCAAACTCATGAATTTTAAGGAAACAGGTAAAAGATTATGAGAACGAGTTACCAAATTTTAGGAGATACGTTAGAGGGAAAATCGAGATTTCAAGCTTATGCGTTTAGATTTCTAGTTCATTTAAGTTAATGGGTTCTAAATTAAAATTTTGTGTATATTCAATAATTTCTTAAGACAAATATACAGTTGGACCAAAACTATTGGGTTCAGCCGAAGGGGTGACTCCGCCCCTAACAGACGCATAATTGACAACAAGATAATTTAGTCCAATATTTTCATTTAGTTTGACGAAGTATATATAGAATATTGTATATCAAGTTAATAATAATTTATGCACTAAAATATTACTTATAAGATAAGCATATAGAAAAATATAATAAATTATCATATGTTAAAGTATATTCTTACGTCCCACCTATTTATTCTTTAGTCCATAAACTTTAATGTTTCAAGGAAGTGTTATAATTTAAGACGAATCCAAAATTTTCCCTTTTAAACATTTATTATCCAGACTAACATGTTTTTGAGAATCAAGTTATAATTCACTGGTAAATTATACTACATTTCGTATTCTATTTGTACATGATTCAAGTCTTCCTAAATCATTCGGTTTCCTTTTATTGTTCAATCCCCAACTTTCTTAATTACGTGAAAAAGAAAAAAGGTGATTTTACAAGAACATATTGCGTAATGGTATAAGTTTGTTTGATTGTGAGATCGACTAGTTGAACAGAGATTAAAATCGACTATAGTAGTTCAAAAATTCCGTGAGAAAAGACTCTCATTCGGTGGATATGCAAATATGTCATATATAACAGACGTATAATTTATCAACTTATTATAATATTAAATACTTTAATTAAATGAAAATGATATTAATTAATCACGTGAAATAAACTTATATGAGAATATATATCATTCATCTTTTTATTTAATATCAAACTATTATATTAGTAGCAAACTCCAAAATGCAATAAATCACCAACAACTAAAAGTTGAAATGTCCTTTTTATCTTTTATTTGAACACTATTCTTTTAATATTTTTGAACCAAAGTTTTGAACTAAAAAGTAAAAATATCTCTAATAAATTAAATCATTGATTTCGACTACGTATATATAGTGGTATTTCTTGCTATATCATGAGCAGCAAATCCCATATACGAAGGCATGAGGAATGAAACAGAGCTTTTTATTTTTCCGCCAACCAAAATTGAGGTACCAATATATACTTTTTAACTTTTTTATTTTTACTTGGTATTCCCAATATATACTTAGAACTCACACATTTAAAAGATGAAAGTAATTAATAAAAATGGAAATATTTAGAATGATGTGTGGATATACTAGGAGAAATAAAATTAGGAACGAAAATATACAATGTAAAGTGGAGGGGGCTTCGTGGTGGACAAGAAGAAATAAGCGAGGTTGAGATGGTACGAGCATGTGAAAGGGAGGAGCACAGATACCCTAGTGTGGAGATGCGACATGTTGGCAGTGATAGATTTAAGAAGAGGTAGAGGTAGACCGAATAAGAATTGTGAGAAGTGTGATTAGTTAGGACATGTCGCATATCTAGCTGAATGAGGACATGATCTTAGATAAGAAAGCATGCAAATCAAGTATTAAGGTAGAAAATTAATAGATGGTCCAAGCGATTTCATTCTTTTCAAAGGGAGGTCCTGGCTCTAGTTTTTTCTTTTGTTTTTTGTTTTATTGTTATTATTATTCAATTTTATTACGACTGTTGTTTTCTTTGATTTGATTATCTTACTATTTTTGCTATTGATATTTTTCTAGCGTCATTACTCTTGTATTTTTAAACATGTTTTGGAAATGCTCTTATTTAGTCGAGAGTCGAAAATAGCCTCTTTACGTCACACAACTCATAAGGTAATAAAGTATGTATACACGCTGCCCTTCATAGACTCTACTTGTGAAATCACACTGGATATGTTAATTATTGTTGTATTAGAACCTCATTGTTATTCTACTATTTTAAGATATAAATAATGAAAATCACAATATCAATGGAGTTACAATGTATATATGGTTTAGCTTTTGTTTTCTCTCATATTAAAATCCATGTCAAAAGCCTTGCTTTACTCTCCTAGCTAAGTTGTAGAATTTTGTTCTCTTTCTTTACTAATGTCCAATTAGTAATATAGGAAAGGATGAAAAAAAATCACCTATTTTATTTCCCTCTTGTAACATAAAGTGTTATCCAAAATAAATTTTAGTTTAACAAATTATGATGGCATATATAGCACTCAATAATTATTTCACATTATGTAAATTGAGCTTGCTCTTTCTAATCTTCAATTTTGTTTCATATCTGCTGCATATGTTTTAATAATATTTATGTAATTTTAATATAAGTTTTAGTAATATTTATGTAATTTTTAAAAATTTATATTAATCACATAAAATACGTGTGCAATCCAACGACTATTAAATGCTCGGGGGGCGTTTGATCAAGATTAATTATTTAGGGTTTAGTTATTCCGTAATTGATATACTATCCTCCCATAGGGGTTAAAATAATACAAGCAATTCCGAATAATTAGTTATATTGCAATTAAGCAGGATATGTCATGACTTCAGTTTATCGAGGATATGATCCACTATAGTAAAATGTGGAAGTCGAGGATTAAGATCGTAGGTTGACAGATAGTAGTGTGCACCTCCTAAGCTTACCACTAGTACTAGGACTACTTTTGTATTTTCTTATTCATGGTTCTTTATTTTTACATGTTGTGTCCTTCACATCCGTTACCATATTTCATTATCGTTAATACTGTTTGTTACTTGATTGCTTTATCTCCGTTATTCCTTGAGCCGATGGTATACTGAAAATAACTTTTCTATCTCTTAGGGGTCGTTTAGTAGGGTGTATAAGAATAGCGCGGAATAAGGTGCATTAGTAATGCATGAGTTAGTAATGCATGAGTTAGTAATGCAAACATGAGTTATGCAGTTATTACTTTATCTACTGTTTGGTGTGGTGTATTAAAATTATAATGCATTGCATAATTTTTAAGAAAAATAGTTGTTTACCAAAATGCCCTCCATATTAAGGGACTTTTAAGGACAATTTTATCTTTAACCATGCTAATGCATGCATTAATAGCCTTAGTATTACTAATGCAATGATTTTCTATGCATTACTTATGCATAGGATAATGCCACAAGTTGAAAAAATATATCAAAAAATGTATTAATAATGCATAAAGCTAATGCTTGCATTATTTTTTGAAATACCTCCTACCAAACGATCCTTTAAGGTAGAGTTACACTATATTAATTATTGTTATTGTATTGCAATTTTATTTCAATTAAATATAAAATAAATTTATTTTATCTTTAATCAAAAAATTAATCATTTTAATTATAGTATAAAAGCTCATCTATCCGTGATGCTAATATTATATTTTTTATCCAGCCATCCCAAAATCAAAAGAGACAGCTTCTCATATCACTATCCTATGATTATTAAATTGAAAACTTCTCTCTCTCTGCAACTGTTCTTTTTCTTTCTCTATCTAGAATTTTTTTCTCTCTCTCTACAAATCAACAAAGAGTAAAATTGGTAGAGAGAAAACCATTACATTAAACCCCAGTCCCCCCAAAAAACTAGTCAGTATTTTTTCTTCTTTGATGATACACCTGGCAAGTATTTGACACAGTTTCAGAACTCCTGGTTTACACCTGTTGGATCCTCTCAATACTCAAATACCTAAAAGAAAAATATATGCAATAAACCCAAGAAAAAGCCCCACCCCAAAAAAATATTCTTTTATTAATTTCTATATACCCAGAATTTAATTTTGGGGAATCCCGAAAAATCCCACCTTTATAATACTACTGGGTTTATCATTATCAGTTCTAATTTTGGCTCCGTGTTTGTTTTTTCTGAGATTTTGGGATCCAACTCAATTTTGATCAAGTTTTGTAGTGTAGTTGAAGAGAAGATTAGTAGATTGCTTATTTGTTGGGATTTTCTTGGAAAACTTGAGGCCAAGTTTGGATTTTCTCCCCCTTGTATTTGTTGGCTTAAGGCACTGTTGGTAAATGGTTTTGAGGGTAATTTGATTGGAGAAAGGTTTGGTCTTTTAGTGTTTTAAGGAGAATAAAAATGGTGAGTGGAACTTTGTTTCATTGTAGAAAGAACTCATGGCCACCTGAGGAATATATAAGTAAAGCAACTTTACAATTGGTAAGTTCTTCTGACTACCTTGTTAATTAGCTGGTAATATATTTTTCTTTAATGAACAAATCCCTTTTGTTGTTTATAGCCGACCTCAACTTGTTTAAGACTTAGGCGTAGTTGTTGCAACAAAATTTTTTGTTTTATGCCATGGAAAATAAAAGGGGAACGATGAGACATATAGGTCGCCAGTTCGAGCCGTTGAATCAGCCACTATTGCTTGCATTAGGGTGGACTTTCTACTTCACACCCCTTGTGTTTCGAGCAGTGTGAATGCTTGATGCCTTGTGCACCGGGCTGCCCTTTAATGCCATGGAAAATAATGAGACCAGTTGAATGTAATTGTTAATATATGCTGAACTTAAAAGCTAAAAATCACGCTTCTCTCAGCCAGGGAAAATGTTGTTAATGATGTCTGAAGTTGTTTTGAAGTTAATTGTTTTTCTTTCTTGTATGTCTTAATATTGGTCCTGCAACACAGTTCCAATTTTATCTCCTCTTTTTTGTTGTTTTATTTTATTTGTTTGTTTGTTTTCATATTGTAGGGAGTTGCTTTTAGATCTTTCACTTTGATGATGTTCAATTCTTTTAAAGAGTTTTAGTGATCTTGTGTTTTGCTTGCTGCAGTTTGATTTTGATAGTGCTGCACCACCATCTCAAGCTTGGAGAAGGAAACTAAATAGCCATGCTAGCAAGTTAAAAGAATTTAGTGTAACATTCACGGAGGCAATAAAAATGGTATCCTTGTCTGTTTTAGGCTTTTACCGTCACGGTCATATAGGAAAATTCTCCTAGATTTTGACTTGTTGCTTTGCCTTGTAATCTTTGTTTATTTTTTTTAAGGTTCGGCTTGGTATACGTCTATGGTCATATGTAAGGGAAGAAGCATCCTATGGAAGGGTAACTTTGTTGATCTCATCTGCCTTATATGGTTACAAGTATAATTTCATGCTTTGAATGAGTGCTGTAAAGTTAAGGGATTTCTGAAAGGTCCTACCATTCTCTTACATTTGCAGAAAGCTCCAATTGATCCCTTTACACGAGAACGCTGCAAACCATCAGCATCTCAGGGCGTTCCACTTGGAGGGATGGGGTTAGTGTATAGAGTATAAACTAGTGAACAGCTGTTCTGCCGTATTGGAATTCTTTTATTGATCTGATGAGATATCAAACTTATAACATCACAGGAGCGGCAGCATATCCAGAGGCTTCAGAGGCGAGTTCAAGCACTTCCAGATTCTTCCTGGAACATGTGAGACTTCTCCAATCATGGCTAATCAATTCTCAGTAATGCTCTATCCTTCAACTCTATATTCTTTCAGTTCATATCATTATTAGGATATTGGTGCTGTTTTATGAACGAGTGAGTAGCACTCTGTGTAAGCTCAAGATGTATGAGCTAGAATTAGCGACATCTTATATTTCACTAACAAAAGATTATCTTAGGACTTAAAGTAACACTGACACTTTAAATTTTACATTCTAATAACCTTTTCAACCACAAGATAGTGAAACCAACCTATGTTTGATTATTTATATAGAGAAAAGTAAATACTCATTGAAATAGTAGCCTGAGTAACCTTCCAAAAAGTTACCACAAGACCTCTGGTCAGAAATGTTTTGGTCACTGAATCTTGTCCAAAAATTTTCGGCCACTGGAAGCTTGTTGAGAGTGCCATCATTAATATCTTGGCGCATAAGTTGCCGCTGGAACAATGGCCAGAATAGTGACCAGAAGATGATGAAAGGTAGCAGTGTTGCTGGCTTGCTGGAATTGTCAATAGAGTAAGAATAGCTTAATTACGAAAACAAGGAAAAACTTTGGCTGGACAGGCAATCAAGAGTTATAGCATGTGAGAAAATTAGAGGAGAGAAGAGACAAAAGGTAACTCAATGATAGCGGAGTACAATACACTATCCACATCTTATATTTACCTAATGAGGAACTAATTAATACTAAGTAACATTCTATGACACTATCAAATGGCTTTCAAAATAGCTCATCGCTGCTGGTGTTTTCCATATCGTGATACTTTAAAAGTGAGTCAAATTTAGCCTTGTCATGGTTAACATAATGTTTTAGCACTCAAAACGAAAAACATGGCAGATTGATAACTTGGTCGTAAGTACCATCATCCAACAATTTTTACTAATTAAGCAGTTCTTGAACATTTAGCATATGCCTTATTTGAAGGTTGGCGTTTGAGTAGTTAATGAGCTGTAATGCTGCTCCCTTTTGACTTTTTAAAAATTGGCTGAAATTGGAGTAATAATGTTTATTGAGCAGTATTTGTTTTCTATGAGATTTTCCGTGGGGCGAGCGGCGTCCAAATTGCCTCATTGTTCTACGAACATATGTGAATTGAACGAATGCAACCACCTGTCTGAACGAATGCAACCACCTGTCTATCCACATGGAGTAGTTGACTACGCAGAAGAGGGGCTGGAAAAACAAAAATGAAAGAATTGTCCCCACTGATATAGACGAGAGTAGTGAGTCAGAAATCATGTTGCTTAGCTTGGAATCTTTCATCTTGAAGTTAGTACATGTGATGTCGGCAGGTACTATATATTGTTTTAAGATATGCGGAAGGTGTAGAGATTATGGTGTTTTATGTGTTAGTCGAACCAAAGACCAATCACAGTTTCGTTATTGAATCAAATCCATATTGGGTTTCAGAGGAATTTATGATAAAACTTTGTTGGAGATGAAGCGTTACAGAGAAATACACACTTGAAGGACACGATTCCATTGCAGATCTGTAAGTTGGGGCTAGCCGATCCAGCTGGTTTTCTAGAGCGAGTATATGCATTTGATAGAGTTAACAATTCTGTATCGTGATATGCTGTCAAGTACCTCAAAAAAAAAAGTACTTGAAGCAGTTAGTTATAACAAGGCCTGTGATTTGTTGCTTGGGAAGACTGTTTTTTGTCTGGGATGTATGATTAAAGCACCTAATTTATCATGATTCTTCTTTTTTAATGCAGATTTTTATATCCCGGGATGGAGGAAACAAAAAGTATGCATCCGTTTTATCTCCGGGAGAACATGAAGGGCTAGGGTAAGGAACTAAGTTTCTGAGGAGTAATTTCAACTTCATGCCGACTGATAGTAGTTTTCTTCATCTATTACTATTTTTTTTGGGGGGTGGGGAAGTGGAGGAGGGCGTTCTGAGAACACTTATGTTCCTTAACATCCATCTTCCTTCCGTTTCTGATATTTTTGATCCATTTCTTGCATTCATTAGCTAGATCACTGGAATCTTCGAACTAAAAGAAAAATCAACTTCCAAACTCGATCACATACCATATTTAGTTGCCAAAAAAAAAAAAAGAATCTTCTGTAGAAATAAAGAGAAAGTTTAGCAGCTGATGGACCAACTTGCTGAAATTTTTCTCAAAGATAGAAATGAAAAAAGTCACTTTGATGCCATACTGTTGGTAATTCAATTAAACTGGCACCGGTCGCTTTTGTGCTAATGCGAACAGGAGGTGTACTATGTTGAAACGCGGTGCAGATTGATTTGTTTATCATGAAATAAATAAGCTTCACTCTGAAACACCCTTGACCTGATACCTGAATTTCATTACATTTCAAGAGGGAATAGAAAAGGAGGGAAAGGTGAAATGAGAAGATTCTTATGTCTATATGGTCTTCCTCTTACAGGAAAGCAAGTGATCATGGTATATCGTCGTGGGGCTGGAATCTGAGTGGACAGCATTCTACATATCATGCACTCTTTCCTAGGGCTTGGACAGTATATGATGGTACTGTGCTACTCATCTAGAGTATTTTTTAATCTGATATGTTGACTCAGTTTCTATAGATTTCATTTTGATTTTTCCTTTCATATCCAGGTGAACCAGACCCAGAACTGAAAGTTTCTTGTCGGCAAATATCACCGTTCATCCCACACGACTACAGAGAGAGCAGTCTTCCTACGTCTGTTTTTGTTTACACTGTATGCATACTTTAAAGTCCTGCTATATAACCTTTTTATGCTGTTTCTCGTTCTCTAGAATCATGTGATACTTTAATCTGATGAAGTAACTGTAACTCAATGACTTAGAAGATAAAATTGCCGTTCTTATGATTCATGACTTCCTTTTGACCATAATATAATTCATACATCTATTGCATGATCACGAAGTGAAACACAATTGAGGATGCTAAATGCAAATTTGCAGCACGAGCTATCATCTGTGAAGATCTTGTCTTGTGGTGGAATTAAAAGTCATGTTAATGGTTCATGCAGATCAATATTATCATAAATGCTATCTTCAATACTCAGAATCGTAAATCGCAACTGATCACTTTTTGCGTTCTTTATTCACCATTAGCTGTTTCTCTTTGCAAGAAAGTCTTGTGTTATTTGAGGAAATGTAAACATATTTGTCTCTCTGTCCGGGGGGATCAGTAATCAGTAGGAGTATCCGTTATTTCTACTGTCATCCCTGTGTTATTGTCTCAGAATTTCGTTGTCACTTTTTTGAGCTATTTTACAACCCGATTTGAGTGATCGGTATGAACTAATTTTTACCAAATTGTAAATTGTCTACACCTCAATCTATTCTGAACTCTGCACAATTAGAGATCTTGTCTAACGACGTTCTTTATTGTTTGTGATAGACCATATTTTTTATTGGCGTAGACAAATGATAGAGCTATAGAAAGTTCTATTTATGCATGATACTTGTGATGTGTATCAAGATCAGTTGGTAAGATTTTATCTATTTTATCAAAAAAAAAGATAAATCAAGATCAGTTGATAAGATGATGCCAAAACTTCAACAAATATCTTCCAACATGCTGTTTTTGGGCTTTTTAGATCCATAAAATTTTTATAAAATGCAAACATGCTTTACTCTAATGCAAGAAGTCATAATTCTTTTGGAAATTAATGAAGTGATGTTACCTAATATCAGCATTAAATTAGATCTGAGGGACTTAATTAACTGCTCCTCTTGTGTGCTTATTAGCGTCTTTCTTTTTTTTCTTTGGTAGTTGGTAAACACTGGGAAGGAAAGGGCACAAGTTAGCCTTCTTCTTACATGGGCGGTAAGTGGTTTCCACACTTCTGGTTGTTGCGATTGTGTTCGATTCAGTAAAATACTATGGGATTATTCAATATTCAGTCACAATTATTTGCCTTATACAGAATTCAATTGGAGGTGTCTCACACCTATCAGGAGATCACGTGAACGAACCATTTATGTGAGTATTTATCATTCAATCTCTATTATCTTCCATATACTTGTGGTTTTGCAATTGATTTTCAATCCTTATTTATCTTCCTTTTGACAGAGGTGAAGATGGAGTCTCAGGCGTACTCCTACATCACAAGCAAGTCATCAAACCTTATTAGCTAGATATGACGGTTGGTTTGCAGATGTTCCTTGGTATTTTCAGTTTTCTAGTTGGTGAAAGTCAAGGAAAGGTTGTGACTGGAGAAGTGAAAAAGGGCAATTGTGGATCTCTAAGCTGTCAAAAGTTACAAACAACTTCCAGACAGAACTAAATATGTCTTCTTTTATACTGACGATTTGACTAGTCAATAAAATACAGATCTAGGATTAAGTTGGAGAGTAGTGTTTCATAGTGCTATCAAAATATCCTTATATATCTGGGCTCTTAAGTCTTAATTGAACCCTTCTCTTGAGCTAAGAGCTGCTGTTAAAACGGGCTTAATTCTTTCAGCCATTATTGAATAATCATCCATTATTCGTTTTTTAGTATAAACTTTTGACCATCAGAGAACGCATATTGGTTTTGGACAATTTTCCTCTGTTTTAACCATACGAGATATGAGGGACTTCGAAACTTTTCTCATTTGAACGTTTACTTTAATGAGACAGTTATCCACTGTGAGGTTTTGAAGCACGTGACCTGAACTCGAAGAGGCAAGGGTATGTCTGTGTACAGTATTAACTAATCCATATGACAGACTGACTTTTGAGTAGAGCAAAAGATTAAAATGATAACAAGCTTAGATTTTCTTTCTGGTTTAGCAAGCTAGTGCTTTGTTATTGCTTATTACTGTACTGCCGTGATTTGGCGGCTTTCCCTCGGTGATGTTCGGGAGTTGCTTTTAATGAGGAGAAGAACATGGTATTAATTGCTAGTAACAATTATTGACCTTCCTGAGGGGTGGCCCTCTGGGGAAACTGACATCTTTGGTCATTACAAAAGGGAAAACGACTTTTATTTCATGCATCATGGTCGGGTTTTTCCCCCTTTGTGGGCCCACTTTTTGAGTTGAAATTTTGAGTGTCATGTTAACTGTTGTTGTTGGCTGGGCTGCAGGACAAAAGAAAATCCTCCTGTTACTTTCGCTGTAGCTGCATGCGAAACTCAGAATGTCAGCGTTACTGTTTTACCCTGTTTCGGCCTGGCTGAGGGAAGCTGTGTAACAGCAAAGGATATGTGGGGTAAAATGGTTGAGGTAATAGCTTAAACTATTTTCTGATAGTTAAGACTTTCCGGTGCGTCATTGAACCTTGAACAGATGGTCCATTATCGTCCTTTTTATCGTATCTGGAGACAAGTCCTGCATCAGTCTATAGGGGTTAAAAGTTTCTATCAACATTAGTTCTATTTGGCTTTATTATATAAGTTTCTCATGATTTCCTTGCATGTTTTTTAAGGATGGGCATTTTGATCGAGAGAACTTCAGCAAAGGACCAAGCATGTCATCATCACCTGGGGAGACACATTGTGCTGCAGTTTCTGCATCTGCCTGGGTTGAACCACATGGAAAATGTACCGTTGCATTTGCTGTTGCTTGGTCATCTCCTCAAGTTAAATTCATGAAAGGAAAGTCATATTATAGGTAATATGTCATGTTTGGATTACTCCTCCTGAATGTTGGACGTACACTCAATTGTGTTCCCATATTGTTAAAATTTTGGATTTTTGGGACTTCTGCATATTTGCCTTTTGTCTAAATTCTAAAACATAACTATTTTGATTATAAATGTGTTCAGCACAATTATCCTCGAAAATGTAAAACATAAGGAGGTGAATAGGCAACAAGAAAGGAATCTCCCTCATCATTATATCAGGAGTTCGTCATAATTTAGATTCAAGTTTGTCAAGCTATTATCATATTTTAGAGTCGAGTTTGTTAAGCTTTTAATTTTCCTTAAAGTCCTATCTGTTAGGGGACAGTTGTCTTAATTCTTTTTCTTTCTTTTATTTTCCTTTTCCTGGGTGTGGGGGTTTGCTACAGGAGGTACACACGGTTCTATGGAACTTCTGAAAGGGCTGCTGTAGATTTGGTTCATCATTCTTTGACAAGTGAGTGTCTCCTTTTCTGCTTAGGCTCCTGTTTAATTTCTTAGTTGTGCTTACGAAATGATGGTGTTATTATTCTTTTACATTGATCAGATTATAAGCTGTGGGAAGAAGAAATTGAGAAATGGCAGAATCCTATCCTTAATGATGTTAGGCTACCAGAATGGTAAGTTTGAATGTTTGATAGTGTTTTCGCAATTGTTAAAATAGCATTATGCTTTTTGCATTGGTTATCATCACGAGCATAAGCATAATTTGAGAAAGGAAGGTTAAAATAAAATTAACATGAACAACTTTGCAATAAGATCTGTACGACTTACCAGCACTGCATACATCCAATTACATAGAGTTTTTACCAAGATTTTATCACATAATAAATTATATATACTCCTTGATTTCTGTGTTCCTACTTGTGGATGAATCAAATAATTCCACATGAGTGGTCCATTTGAAACATTTCATGATTTGCTTATAAACCACAGAACTAGTTATTCATCAGTGTTATTTTGAAGTCAAACACGGTACATGAAGTGCGGTTGGAAAATACATGCTAGAGCCTATTATGGTGACCGTTATTTTAGTCTTTCCTTTTGACACATGCCATTTGAGTGGTCAGACGTGGAATGGGACAGGTGAAGAATGTGAAGGGAGAACCGCTGTTGCCTTTCCTTTTCTTATAATTTTTTCCTGAATGTGAAGTGGCCCGAATGATAATAATTTTGAAGTTAGTTGTTTTGACAATTTACTTGTATATTTAAATTGCTATTACTTTTATACTTTTTTCCTCTTGGAATCCATGTAGACTTAGGGCTCAATGGAAGAAAGAAAAGTATATAGGCGATACCGAATAGTTGGGAATATGTTTTAGTCATGTTAGTACATTTACTTTAGGTCCTACGCTTTTTAGGAGTTTTTTAAGCCTTGTCAGAGTTTTATATGCCGGTAGAAAATGTTAAGGACTTCTAATACTTATTATGTTTATTTGTATAAATTTTGGCTCGAGTTTAAATGGATAAACATGATTACTGAGGATTGATATAGCAGATTCCAACTTGTTTGAGACTAAGGCTTAATTGTTGTATTACTTTTGTACTTTTCGCTCTTTCTTCTAGCTATTGGTAGCTTGTTTATATTTACTGCCATTTACAAAGTTCATATTTCACTATTTTGTGTTTGTACATTTTCATGAGTTGTGCTGAATATTACTATTTTATATGCTCTGTTCACATAGATATCGAAATATGTCTGGTGGAGTGCTGAACTATTACGACTTCTGAATTTTACAGGTACAAGTTTACACTGTTTAACGAGCTGTATTTTCTGGTGGCTGGTGGAACATTGTGGATTGGTATTCTTCTTTTCGTTCATTCTACTATATAAGCTTACTATTAGCTTAATTTCTTGAATGAATCCCACATTATAAGTGCTATATTAAATCTCTCATTTTGCCGCTTGAAACGCCTATTACTTCTGAATAGATGATTAGGTGTGCTTCCTAGTCTACACAGATGAGTAGAGGTTTTTGTGGGTTGAGGGAAGACACGTGACTGCTTCTGCTGCTCTCTTCTGTTATTCTTTTGAACCTTGAGTGGAATTCTTCCAAAGTCGGCAGCATCCTACTAAGTCTATAGTTTGTGGGACTCTAGGTGGAGTGGCCACGCGGTCTGAGCCTGTCAAAATTTTACTTGCAGAGGTGTAAGGAGGAGATGAAATTGTCCTGTGACTTGATTGTATTTTAGATATCTTTATTATTTCATGGATAATCAGGTAGTTATATCTTAGCAGTGGATAGGATTTTGTGGCATCTTCTCAGTCTCCTGTATTTTCCTCCACTACTTCAATCACTTCCTACCGAAGTCTCAGGATATCATGCTTACCTTGAGTAGAAGGTCTCCATAGGGAAGTATCTTTAGATTCATAAATCTCTCTCTCTCTCTCTCTCTCTCAATATTCTAGTATGTCCTTAAAATGTCACAATGTTATTTTACTCGGCTGAATCAGATATTTCAGTAGAATATCTAGCAGATTTGTATGAGTACGTACGTCAAATAGACAATTTCATGTGAGAGAATTGGGTTTCATCACTCATCTGTTGCCTGGATATACTACCTGTTCAACATGTTGCTCTGGAACAAAGAGTGGCTCATTATTCTTTTTAAATTCGTTAAATCATTAATTTGTTGATCTTGTCTTTACTCTCACTTTTGTAGACTCTGGTGTTCCTTCTTCAGACTCAGTTGGTACCAGAATAAAGAGACCGAGCAATGAAGTCAAAGTAACTAAAGTCAAATCGAATTATAAAAATGGTGTACAAGTGGAACAGATGGCATATAATGGTTATGGGGAAGACAACCATTTCTCAAGTTCTGATAAGATTTCAGAATCAATTATTACTGACAGTGATGATGTGGGTAGGTTTCTATACTTGGAAGGTGTAGAATATATTATGTGGTGTACATATGATGTGCACTTCTATGCCTCTTTTGCACTTCTTGCTTTATTTCCTAAAATTGAGCTCAGCATCCAGCGGGAGTTTGCCAAAGCAGTCTTGTGTGAAGATGGAAGAAAGGTGAAGTTTCTGGCGGAGGGTAATTGGGGAATACGGAAGGCGAGGGGGGCTATTCCTCACGATCTTGGAATGCATGATCCTTGGCACGAAATGAATGCCTATAACATACATGATACTAGTAAATGGAAGGATCTTAATCCGAAGTTTGTGCTTCAGGTATATAGGGACTTTGCTGCAACGGGAGATTTCTCCTTTGCGACAGATGTCTGGCCTTCTGTATGTGCTGCAATTGAATATATGGATCAATTTGATCGTGACAATGATGGTCTAATTGAAAACGATGGTTTCCCTGATCAAACGTATGATACATGGACGGTTCACGGAATAAGTGCTTACTGTGGTGGTTTATGGCTAGCTGCACTTCAAGCTGCAGCTGCAATGGCCATGCACGTAGGTGACTATGCCTTTGCAGAAAAATGCAAAGGCAGATTGATAAAAGCCAAGACAGTGTTTGAGGCAAAATTGTGGAACGGCTCATATTTTAACTATGACAGTGGATCTAGTAGCAACAGTAAGTCAATTCAGGCCGATCAGCTCGCTGGACAGTGGTACATGGCATCATCCGGCTTGCCTGATCTCTTCGATGGCGTAAAGATCAAGAGTACACTTCAAAAAATTTATGACTTCAATGTCATGAAAGTTCGTGGTGGCAGAATGGGTGCAGTAAATGGAATGCATCCAAATGGAAAGGTGGATGAGACTTGCATGCAATCCCGCGAGATATGGACTGGTGTCACGTATGGTTTGGCTGCCACCATGCTTCATGCTGGTATGGAGGAGCAGGCGTTCACTACAGCTGAAGGCATATTCATTGCAGGCTGGTCAGAGGATGGCTTTGGGTACGTTGCTATATCATTCTTCCCGTATATCATTTGGTGAACTTTTACATGATAAATAGCTGGATGATATACAAGTATACATTAGGCAACTCGATGAGTTAATTTTGCTACTCCTGTTTATCAACATGACATCAGACTCAGACAGCTAAATGTCTGAAGCATGGGGGACACTACTTTTAAGTAGTACCTTACATACTTTGCTTTAAGAATAGCAAGCGAACACACTGATAACAAGAAAGACATCATATAGTACATATTTGATCGATTGTTTAGGCATAATTCTTGATTCATAACAGCATTATTTTTTGATAAATCCATAACATATCAAGTAATCCATCACATAAAACAACTACATTGCATTTTATCCGATCTTGTTGTGGAAATTGCCGGCACTCTCTCTTCTAATTTAACTGTGGCATATGCCCTTCTAGTGCATGCACCAAGTCTGGCCAAACAATGGGGAGATGTTGAAACCTAGGATATCTCTCACCAACAAATTATGTACAGTACACCGTACCAGAAGTGCTTTTTTTGATTGATAACCTTATATGTTAAATCCAGCAGCTGTGCAGAAGTAATTTCATTCACCAATACGTTTCTCTCCGTCCTGCAAATGTCCTTTAGCCTCCTAAAGTGCTAAAGGACAGTGATACCGGATGATATTTCTTACCTTCATCACAACGCTCCAAAAGAACCTGGCCACCATACCTCCAATCTGTTTTGTCCCATGAACTGTGGAAATGTTGAAGATAAAAGGATTACTTATTGGAAAATCCATTTTATTTTATCTACATTTAATCCTGTCGCTTTTGACCTTGGTTCAAACCTATTTTTGGTCTGTGACTTAAGTAACTTGCCTACATATAAGCTAGCAGTACAATTTGCTAGTTTGTGCTCTTTGCTTTAGGTTTCATATGTGGCTTTATCTTCCCATTTTATCATGCAGATACTCATTTCAAACACCTGAAGGTTGGACCACCGATGGACATTTTCGATCTCTGATATATATGAGGCCTCTATCAATCTGGGGCATGCAGTGGGCGTTATCGATGCCTAAGACAATCCTTGATGCCCCTAAGATCAATATAATGGACAGAATTCGAGTGTCCCCCTACACTCCTCAGGAGACGGGCGTCCGGAAAATAGTCGAAAAAGCAAAATGTTTCAACGGTTCTATCTTCCGCTGTTCTTGCTAAGGGTTTTTAATCTTTTGTAGATATGCATTCCCTTACTTCCGGCTAGGCGAACAGCGAAGGTGGCTGTTCGGCGAATCGCTTAACACCAAAGGCAATAAAGCAATCTCCGGTACTAGACTCGATATAGATATAATGACGAAAGTTAGTATGAGAATTTGGTTTTTGTTTATCAATGAGTATTAACTTTTTAACAGACTCATTTCTTCTGTGTATATTGCACGATCAATGTAATTTTCTTGGTGCATTTGTACATAGGTGAAACTAAGTTTTACAGAACTAGACTGAGATGTGTTTAAATGGAGCAAAATGGACCGGCGAAATGATTTGTTTTTGACGTGCATATGTTGTCAAATTTATGTAGTGATCTCAAATTTTGTCACCTATATTCTAGCCAAGTAGAAAAGACATATTATCGATTTAAAACGCTGAAGGAAGATACCAAGTAAACATGTGATTTTGCTACAGCACAAGTATACTTTGAAGTGTTGATGGAAGATACCGCTAAGATTATACACCAAGTTAACACATGATTTTGCTACCGCACAAGTATACAGTTGAAAAAACGCCATCATTTTCCTTCTTTTCCGACACTCTTATGCGAATATTAATAGTTTATTAGAAATTGACAAATAATTTGTATGGCTCATTATTAGCCATGTCCCTTTGAGTACATGCAGGGAAAATGTCCATATAATATCTTGCAAAATGGCAATCAAATTCAAACATCAATATCTTCCTTAAAAAGAAAAGACAAATTATGGCCCCCCTTCACCTTTTCATACTCGACAGTTTTATGGTTTGGTAGTTGAATCCGACTTCAAGTCTTCTTTTCGTACATTTCAATATGTGGTTCGGTACTAAAAAAATAAAAAATAAAAAAAAGCACTCATATTTATTCCTGTCGAAGTGACATATTTTGTTCATATAATTAAGTCCACTAAACTCCATATTTTGTTCTGGACCAACGAATATTTGCAAGTAAATGAGTTTGGCTAGGATGCTGGAAATGTGAGATAAATAATTATCCCACTATTTGATTTGAACAATACTTGCTCTATTAGTTAATTACAATTTAACGTGTGGAATGCTCCGGCTGACAAGTATAGTTGCAAAAAAAAGAATAATTGCGAAACTGAAATTCAAAGAAATTGACATGGCAAATTAGGATAAGACAAAGAAGGTGAAGATGAATTTAGTCTTATTATTGGTTCAGATTATTTTTAATCTCCAAGTAGTTATTTAATTTAAGTATCTTCATCTTTTTTTTTGTGGTGCAATAGTCAACAATTTTTGTATGGTTGTCAATAATCTTGTATCAACTATGAATAGAACACAATAAAAGCAAAAGATGAATATAAAAAATTAATCAACTAATCAGGATTCCTTATTTGTAATTTAAGGTTTTTACATATCCGTTAAAAAAAGATATTTAATATCTAAATATAGAAGTATTTTTGTAAATTATTATGGCATTTTACTCAATAATTCTCCACTAATTAGAGCAGTAAATATGAATTTTGAAAAATAATAATAAATAATTTCTTATTTTCTATTTTTAAAATGAATTTAATTTGATTAGCGGACTAATATTTGTGACCGGAATGAGGATTAACAAAGCTCAATTAATTGATTGATTGGTTGTTTTCCGGTCCATGAATATTTCCTAGCTGAACCGGTCAGTGACCGGTCCATCCAAATGCTATAAAGTCGTACTCTCACTTCCTTTCTATACTCTGCAGCAGCACCAATTCTCTCCGTTGTTTACTCCGGCGATAGTCTACCGGCGGCGAGTAAAACTGATACTCTAATTGCTGGTAATTCCATTTTTTTAACCTTTCACTGAAACCCTATAATATTTTGATTTTTTTTTCCTGCGTGATTGTGGAAAAATCGATTTTAGGGTTATCGAATGAGAATTTATTTTATTGTTTTATTTAACAGTTTGGATGTGTTTTGAAAATCATAATTAATGTATCTGGAAATAAATAAAAATCATTTTGTTTAGACTTGTCCTTCTGTTCCATTTTGTTTGACGTAGTCACTGACATCTTTTTTCTTTGACTAAGATTATATATTAATAGTTAATATAATTTCTGTTGAATTTAAAAATTATATAAATTACACCGTTTATTTGTATATTCTGAATCAACCCCAGCTATGCAATTCCCACACGTCTTTATAGAGTAAATATAAATATTATCAGTCGACCCTTTTAAGGTCTTGTTTTAGTTTTCCTTATAAAAAATAAAGGTATTGTTTTAGTTTCATAGGCACCTTGTACTAATTTCTTGAGCTGAAAGAAATCAACTTTACTGGTCGGTGTTTGCTTCGTACTCACTAAGGTATTGTGATTCTTCAATTTGTTGCTAAGAATCTTGGCTTGATATAAGAATTAGAGGCTCCCCTCCAGAAAAGTATAAACAGATCTAATACTGTTCTTTGTTTCTTGGATAACCGAGAAATCCCCGGGGGTCAGTGGTGTACGGTTCAAAACTCGATGAATGATGGGCCTGCCCCTCAATTCTTCCCCACTTAAACACCAGGCTGTTATCATGTGCAACAGGGTCGAACCCGTGACATGCGCCTGACCCACACATCACTTGTTGCACTCTTACCACTAGACCAAAGCCCTAGGGGAGATTTAGTACTGTTTTAAGGTGTTATTTTTTGAGTTATTTACAAACTAATTGCTTCCTTATCATTTTAAGCATCTTTTAAGTTAACTATTCAGTTCGAGTATCGGGGTTTATGAGGCTTTGAAATACTGATATTTGTTGGTAACTCTCATGTACAAACTAGTTGGTTCTCTATCGTTTTAGGCATGTTTAAGTTAATTGGTGAGTTTGATATCGGGGTTTATGAGGCTTTTGAAATACTAAGCTTTAATTTTCATGTACATACTAGTTGCTTCTTTATCATTTTAGTCATGTTTAGTTAATAGGTCGCTTCGGATATTGGGTTTTTTGAGGCTTTGGAATACTAATATTTTTCTTTTCTTTAATTCCATGTAATTATCACAAGAGTACTTTTTTTTCCCTCTCTCTTTCTGACCTTTTCTGTGAGCTAAACAGGACACGGAAGTAGTGGTGATATTTTATTGTTTTGTGATAATGGTTCTTTTTCGTTTTTGTTTGTACAGACTTGTAATCATGGCTAGGAAGATGCTGATTGATGGAGAGTTGGACAAACCCGGTCAAGAAGAACAGCACTATGACTTTGATTTGTTCGTAATAGGCGCCGGAAGTGGTGGGGTTCGAGCTGGTCGCTTTTCAGCCCAATCTGGAGCTAAGGTGTATAGCACTTCTGCAATTTTTATTTTAATTTAATTTAATGTGGTGTAGTAGTTGGTTCGAAACAATGAATCGAAGTCTTTGAGATCTTCCCATTCAACTGTAGCTTTAAGGTCGCTTGAAATGGTTGAATTTCCATTGGTTTTGCTGATGGATATGACAAGTTGAAATAAGTACTGAAGCTAATAGAAGTTTGTCCCAGGTTTTCATTTGTTGGTCACTTGGTCATAGCGTCTTTGTGATACATGAGCCATGAGCTTCATTCACGCTATTGAAGAATAATGGCAAGCTGAATAAGTACTGAGTCATAATAATTTGTTCCCTTATTTATTTGTTTGAGTGGTCTCTTCTGTACTAGCAAGACCAGATAATTGGTGTCCATCGCAAGTCATGATTATTCTATGCAGGTGGCTTTTTAAGCTTCTCCTTGCTGAATTCAATTGAGCAGCGCTTTAAGTAGAATGATCTAGTCACAGATGGATGGATGGAGAAACCAGTATAATCACATATTGATAAATTTAAGATGCAGCATCTTTAAGGTCTTATTCGTTCTGATGGCTTTACCTGTTGTGTTCCATTAACTGAAGCAATTATAAGCAACAATAACAACAACCACCGAACCACTTTAGTCCTACAAGTGGGGTCTGGGAAGGGTAGTATGTACGCAGACTTTACCCCTACCTTTAAGAAGGCAGAGAGGCCCATAAGCAACATGTTTTATTGGAAATTTTGATGTTTTTATTTTCTCTCTTTCTTAAGGGTTGTTTTTCAGTTGGTTCTGTTATACATGAGGGTACATTTTTTTCTTTTTCCTTGGCTTGTTCTTATCACACATGTTTACTTATCTGTTATTAGTCCCTGAAAAGAACTTTTTCATTTTTTTTTTCTGAAGAATTTGATATTGGTGTTTGAAGGTTGCAATCTGTGAGCTTCCATTTCATCCTATCAGCTCTGAACTCAGTGGGGGAGTTGGTGGAACGTAAGTCTATCATGCTTTGGCTTATAATCTCTTGAGTTGCAGTTATTTATGGCTTCGCTTGTGTTGATTTATAACTACAATTGAAAATGGGCTCTCTTTCTTGTAGTCTGTATGTTGCCTGTTAAGAATAAAGATTGCTCTTCATAAATAAAAAAACATTTATCATGTGGTAGAAACATTTGGTAGCAGTGTGAGGATATAGTATCTCCAGTACCATCCATGCATATCTTTGAAGTAAAGAAAATATTAGTGGAACAACTTATTCTGCACATTAAAGTAGTATCGTATGCAACTGTGAACATTGAAGATGATATCTGTGAGGTATGCAATATTATCCATACAGTAGGCAGCTTATACCAGTAATACTTTTACTTATAATTTTTACAAGTTTGTTTTATGGAAGTGACTTATCAGAGTTTAGTTATGTACATACGAAGGTACTTAACTTTTTTACAAATATATCAATATATGTGCCATCCATTGAGATCTTCACCTCTTGTCCCATCAATGTTTAGTAATAGAGCTCTGTGATGAAGAGTTCAAGTTTTCCCATCAGCTATTAGATTCATTATCAAAAAGGAAAAATCTATGTCAAGTTTCTTGAAGTTAGTCAATTCTTCTTGATAGTAAAACTTAAGTCCTAGTTTCATTTTATGCAGATGTGTTATTCGTGGTTGTGTTCCTAAAAAGATTTTGGTTTATGGAGCAGCCTATGGGCCGGAGCTTGAGGTAAAACTTCACACCTACAAAATATTTTGGTTTACAGAGCTATCTATTTCTATCTTTACACCCTTTATCTTAGTTTGAGAACACAACAGTAAAGTGTAAGGAATATGGATAATTTGGTCTGTTGATGCTTTTGGTGACTGCAGGATGCAAGGAATTATGGATGGGAAGTGAATGAGAGAGTCAATTTCAACTGGAAGAAGCTTTTGCATAAGAAGGTAGTTCAAACTTCGTTGAGAACTGTAACTTCGTACGTGATGGGGACTGAGTCAGTACTTCATCTGAAAATTTGATTCTAGAACTTGTCATTTCTTTGAGGAAGCACAGTGGAGAAATTGTGAAGAGCTTGAACTCATTATCAAAAAGAAATTTTAGAAGTTCATTTTGATTGGAGCATCAACATCAACTGGCATATGAAATAGACAGTAGATAGCTTTTATACGGTGCTCACCGTAGAGTCTAATCTGTGGATGCCTCATCAAACTTATGTCTTTTACATGCAGAAACATAAATATCCATCTTTATAGTCCCCGTGTTTTTCCTTTTCAAAGGTACAAGTTTTGCTAATGTTGTGTTGCAAACTTGCAGACTGAGGAGATTGTACGGTTAAATGGGATCTATAAGAGGCTACTTTCAAATGCAGGAGTTAAACTCTTTGAAGGTGAGGGAAGGGTGATAGGTCCAAATGAGGTTGAGGTAATTCAACTGGATGGCACCAAGATAAGCTATTCGGCAAAGCACATTCTAATTGCAACTGGTAGTAGGGCTCATCGTCCAGGAATTCCAGGACAGGTGAGTCAGATTCATCTAAAATTCATAATTATTGCAACCATCTGGTTGAATGGAGCTTAACCTTTGAGGAGTTCTGCTTTGGCATGCTCATTACATCTATGAAAAAGTTGAATCTAGAATCTGTTTGGTTGGAGATTTAGCAATGTCATTGATTATTATCTAACTCCCTCCTCTGGCCCTTTTTACATGGTTCTCTTCCATCTTTAAAAAAAATATAAATTTAGTAGTTTCTCTTATATCTTTTTTATCTTTGCTGATTGTATAATCTTGTCCCCTTCTTTTCCTGTGGTTATGTTGCATCTAAATTGCTATTCTCTGTCTTCTGTTTTTTCTTTCTTAATTGCTTACCTTATGTTGTGCAAATAGGAGCTAGCCATAACTTCAGATGAAGCCTTGAGCTTGGAAGAGTTACCAAAGCGTGCTGTGATACTTGGTGGAGGGTTTGTACATATCCATATCTTTGTTTTGTAGAATTTGTTTCCACTGATGAATTAGGATGTGAAATAGGTTTTTTACTTCCATGGTCACAGGTACATTGCTGTTGAGTTTGCTTCTATATGGCGAGGAATGGGTGCAACAGTGGATCTATGTTTCAGAAAGGAACTCCCACTGAGGTGAAAATATATATCATTTTCTTTATTCTCTTTTTCTAAGAAGAGTAGGTGGGTTCTGTTCGAACTGAGACTCCACAATTCATTGAACAACAGCCTCCGTACTGCAGTGAGCAGTCATTGCACTTTAATCATGTAAATCAAAACTAAAAGAAAAATGCTATTCCAGTGAATCACCATATGAAGCTTGGTGATTTCTAGTGACTATAATTTTGTGACACATCATGTGACATAATGTTACCAAACTGAAATTGCAGAGGTTTTGATGATGAAATGCGAGCTGTAGTTGCAAGAAATCTAGAAGGAAGAGGAATCACTATGCATCCTTGCACGACTTTGACTAAGGTACTTTGTTTCCCATGGCTGTATAGAGGCTGAACAGCTTGTCCTTTTGTGGTAGTTCCACGGAGCGTATTATTGAATTTTTCCTTAGTTACTTGAGATGTTAGTCTTCACCAATTACAGTTTGATATGACTGAGAAAGAAGTAAAAGAGAAATTAAATCATCCTCTCAATCCAATTTGAAATGGACAGGAAAAAAGCAAATAGTTTACATTGATTGGTTATCCTGTACTTTACTTTTTCTGAACGCACTACCTAGCTAACCCACCCACCCCCCACCCCCACCCAAAAAAAAAGGAGGGGGAGGTGCTACTTGTCCTCCTATGTCACGTACTCCTACTCCTTACCTATAAAAAGAAAGTTCTCCTACTCCATTTACCCGAAGAAAATATAGTTTTACTGTTGATTCTCATTGCTATGACTTTATCGCATATGATTTTGAGTAATTGCATTTTATATTTTCTTGTTCTAACTGCAATGTAATATTTCAGCTTGAGAAAACAGAAGATGGTATTAAAGTGCACACAGACCATGGTGAAGTGATATTGGCAGACGTTGTGCTCTTTGCAACTGGTAATTTTATATCATGTATATTGTCATAGAAGCACTGAAGTCAGAAGATGGCGACCAAGTCTATTGGGCTGGTCAAAAAATATATTTGGCTGTCCAAGTATCCTCTCCTCAATCCTTACAAGTTAAACTCACATCTGGGAATTCGGTTCAGCACTACCATCAAATATAAAAGTGATTCTTAGCCATTTTACCTCCGAATTGATTGAAATTTCATATGACCTATAACCAATTTTTTGACACGAGTTCTGGAATATATTTCCCTATTGTACGGAATAAAGCATCAAGAATGACAGAAAATAGCATTGCCTGTAAATATTGTTAATCCCGTCGCTTAGAGTTGCAGTGGAATACAACTGGAAGTTCCACCTATTCTTCTCTCCCCTTTCTATATTCCTCTCTGTTGCCAAGACTAATATTGAACCATTTTCTAGTCGCTTGTGTCTCTTAACAATGCCTTTTTATCCTTTTCTTAAAACTCCCTTTCTTTTTTCGGAATAGTCTAAGCAGCTCAGTACTACTTATTGCAGGTCGTCTCCCTAACACAAAAAGATTGAATCTGGATGCTGTTGGTGTTGAGCTTGACAAGATGCAAGCCGTGAAGGTTATTAGAACATGCTTTATTCTATTCTTCAAGTTTCTCGATTTATTTTCTTCATGAAAATCTATTAAATGACGATTGGTGGTAAATTGTGGGTTTTGTTAGATGTGGTCCACATATTTGCAAATGTGATGCTGTTTTGAGCTATAAAGTTGAATGTGAAGTTTCTCACTTTAATGGCATAAGTTCATCTATTAAATGTGTTATGAGGAATGAGATTTGTTGGGGCAGTTGCAGGACTTTAGGATTGACTAAGTATAATTTACGTGTAGTGTTTAATGTGGGTGGTTTTATTCAGCTGGGTTACTTTTATGTTAATGTGCACCCCTGTTCAGCCCATCTACTGATCCCCCATGCATATTGAAGAGTCTAAAACAAGGAGAAAAGTTGCATTATGAGTCTTTAAATGCTACTTCCTCTTTTCCAGTTTATGAAATTCTAACACTATCGGAAACAGTGTCTCTGCCCTCCCAGGGTAGGGGTAGGGTAGGGGTAGCGCTGCGTACATCCTACCCTCCCCAGACCCCACTTGAGGGATTATACTGAGTGGTTGTTGTTGTATGGAATTCTAACACTAGTTGGTTTCTAATGCTAGTCACTATGCAGGGTTCATGTGGTTTCTTAATTTCTTGCTTCTAAATTGATAATATTCAGTACTAACTTAAGTTGATGAACAATTGCTTCATTTTTTTTTATAATCAAGAACAGTTGTTTTCTATAAAGAATAATCTCATTGAGGCTGTCGAAAAAGTTTCAGTATACAAGTGGTATACTAAAGTAGAGAACTTGCAAAAAGAAATAAAAAATTGTAGAGAAATTGCACATGAAAAGAAAGAGTAGACGACTTGCACAAAGATGTGGTTTTTTTTACAGATAACATCCAATCATCTATACTATCAGGAATCTCGTGGATGCACCGAAAGTTAACTAGAAATAGAAGACACGCCCTCATCTTTACAGATCATTTTTCACACCTTCAAACTCTCTCCTATTCCTTTCTCTCCTAGGCGCCTACAAAGAGCCAAATGGAGCTAGATCCCATGCTTTATGGGTTCAGCTGAACACCACATTCTCGACTGTAGCCAGCATTGCCCACTATATTTTGATAGAGTCAAGACCGTTCAGCCCAACTGATTACCAACTTCAAAGTGTAGCAACATACAATTCACGTCTTCGGTGAGTTTTCACATGTAGAAGATTGCCCCTCTTTGTACCAACAAACAAGTGAAAAACATACCTTGCTTGGCGCTCTATGAAAAACATACTAGTTAAGATTGTTTTAAATCAACAAACTCGACCTATATCATCGGAGCACGAATACACTTCAGATAATATGATTTTGTTAATTTTCTTACTAGCATCAGTTTTGTAAACAGGCTTCTGTTTCATTCTGTATTCAATATTTCCATTTTATTGATAGCTCTTTAGCAACATTCATAATTTTTTTTCCTTTTCAATTTCCTCCCATTATACTCGGAGGATCATAGTAGGAGCGGGTTTTCTAAAATTTGTTCCTTCACATGGGGGAAGGAGAAGGGGAAGGGCAAGGGGATAGTGAGAGTTCAATCCACGCCTATTGCTCCCACCGGTACCATTTTAATTATGGATGTCGATGATACCTGCACTATATATTGTCTCTTTTTGTCTACTTGAGCCGAGGGTCTTTCGAAAGCAACCTCTCTACTCTCCGGGGTAGGGGTAAGGTCTGCGTATACTCTACCCTCCTCGGACCCCACTTGTGGGAACTCACTGGGTTGTTGTTCTTGTTCTTCTTTAGCAAATTGCTGTATTTCCCAGTGAAGTAAAATATTTTCATGTTATTGTCTTGAGAGATACCTCCATGTTCTGTTCCAGGTAGATGAGTACTCTCGCACAAACGTGCCGAGCATTTGGGCCATCGGTGATGTTACCAATCGAATGAACCTTACTCCAGTTGCTTTAATGGAAGGAACCTGTTTTGCGGTAACTTTTTCTTGTGCTTTTATCTGCTAAATTTTTTATTTGACCTCGGGTTCGCTTTGGTTGCTCTTGTTGTTATCTTCTGAAAGATACATGCTTACTTTTGTCGTGCTTCATGTCTGCAGAAAACTGTTTTCGGTGGAAAACCTACCAAGCCTGACTACTCACATATCCCATGTGCTGTGTTCTGGTACCTCTTTGATATACCTTTTTGACTGCNCCCCCCCCCCCCCCCCCCACAAAAGGAAAAAAAAAGCCTTATTGTGATCTGTTGTAACGCTCCATCCCGAATGGCTTGTCCTAGACAAAGTGTATATCATTTCCTATGGCATTCTTTATCAGTATAATTCAAACTAGTATAATAAATTTAAGAAAGATCTTCCACTATATAGTTGTTAGAGTAATTAAGTTTCTTTGAGGAAGTAAATAACTTTGACATCTATTCATAGAGCTGAGTTCTAGGGGGAAAAACATGACCCCAAAGAAATTGGCTACTTGAATCCATCTCTTAGGACAGCTGATGTAAACATTCTCCAAAGAAATTGGCTTCTTGAGTTCAATCTCAAAGAAGAGCTTGTGGAAACATTTTATAAAGTGGTTTGAGAACAGCAGCAGAAGTGAGTACTTATTGGTGATCAAGTCTGTTAGAGTGTCTAACATAGGGAATAGCAGGTAGTTTATGTATGATTATGGAGAATACGTAACTCATAAGTAGGGGTGTTCACAAAACACCGAACCAAACCAACCAAAAAAAAGATACGTTTTTGGTTTGATTTGGTTTTGGTCTTGAATTTTTAAAACCGATCAAATTTGGTTTGGTTTTAGTTTTAATCAAAAAATAACTGGAAAAAATTGAACCAAACCGACTATTGAAGTAGCTATTTAAAATTTATTATTACACCTATATGTATGTATATTTTTATACAAAGTTTTTATTTTTGTGTTACATGTTAATCGTTTGCTCTTCTAGTCTAGTTCTGTGCTATTATAATAATATAGTGCTTTGCCTTTACATTCTAGTTTGGTTGGTAGTTTTATTTTGGTAAGTACAAGAATCTATTTCATGTTAAAATTAATCTATTTTTAATTGAGTCCTTAAATTATTTATCACTATTTGATTCAATTATCATCAATATATCTTGGTAAATGATAGATTTCTCAAATAGCAATTTGTTTGATAGTGTTATGTTAAAAATGTAGTCGCCGAAATATTTGTTTGGTAGTGTATGTCTCATATTTAAGAAAAAACCGATAAATAACCGAAAACATTGAGAAACCGAAAAAACCCGGCATAAACCGAATCGATAATAAACCAACTTAATTAGTTTTGTTTAGTTCCAATATTTAAAAAACCGATGCACTTGGTTTGGTTTCTTTTTAGGGAAAAACTGATCCAAACCGAACCATGAACACCCCTACTCATAAGCTAGTTTTTAGGGTTGAGTTGGGCCTAAGGTCCATTTTCTTTACATCATAACAAAGTCAGACCATTCCCTATTATGTTTCCAGATTTTGAGCCCAAATTATATTATTTGCGCTCCAGATGTCCAGTACTGAGCATATGAGGGTGTTAGAATGTCTCACATAGGTTGAGGGGAGTGAACTGTAGTCTTTTTATACAGTCTTGGACAATCCTCAAGTCATGAGCTAGTTTTTGTGGTTGAGTTAGAGCCAAAATTCATTGTCTTTACAAAATTGATGTCAATTGATGAAAACTAGTCAATGAAGTTGATGATTCTAAGAAGACAGGGTGAATTCTCTTAGTGATACCAAATTGTCTAGAGAAGAAAATTGGCAATAAATACCAATAGTGACAGTTGCTTTAGCTCGGAAGTGTCAATAGATACTATTTTTTATCAGTTCTCATATTCTTTATCACGCTTTTGAAATTGGTTGCTTCAATGTTGTGATGTACGCCCTTACCTGGTAGAAAGTAGTTCTTTGAGGTTAAACACTAAGATTATAATCTCGTTTCATATTTTTGGTTGGATCTATAACAAGCATCTTAATTTTTGCTGGACAGCATCCCGCCTCTCTCTGTTGTGGGGCTTAGCGAAGAACAGGCCATAGAGCAAGTAAATGGTGAAGTTTCAGTTTACTCGTCAACATTCAATCCAATGAAGAACTCCATTTCTGGGTACCCACCAAATTACTTTTTAATTTATTGTCAGTAGGTTGCTCCAAATGAGTACCCATTAAAGACCAATATATTACAGCTAATTCTTCTTATCCTGGCTTTAAATCGATTATTGTGTGCAAATAAGCTAACGCTACAATGGTTACGGATTTTTTTTTTCAGTATCTTTTTATTTGTTCAAAATGGTAACATCAGCATATGTTATGAGTACTGGATATTGGATAACTACAGGTTTCTTGTATGTCGCATTCATGTGATTGAACGACTCAGCTTTGAATCTTGTAGCTCGTGTTACTTGTTGAAATCTTGAGCACTGTTTCGTTTTATCATATAATTTGGTTCTTCGATGGCATGATGTTTCGAATCGATTACAATCATTAAAAGTAGAACTATGGCAACTAATTCCTAACATTCTTAATGTCACAGACGACAAGAGAAGTCAGTAATGAAGCTTCTTGTTGAGGCCGAGACAGATAAAGTTTTGGGGGCATCCATGTGCGGTCCAGATGCACCTGAAATCATGCAGGCATGTATTTTCTGCGTCAGTGCCACATATAATTTCAACATTGTATATTTCCTCTTTTATGAGTGCCAGGATGAGTTTCTCAACTGTGAATAATTTGAGTTTTATGCCACGTAGTTGGGGTCATCTGCGTCTTCATAGCAGAATTTAACTGCTCAATTAATTTTCATCGTCATTGAGGGTGGCATCCTTTTTGTTCCACAAAAATGTTGACAGCTTCCATCGTTAAGTGACCCTCAAACAGTGTCTTTTTCTCCTGAAATAGTATCTCCCTTTTATGTTTCATAGTTCACATGTCTTTGCTGAATATCTTTCTACTTACAAATGTTGTGCCCCACTGCCTTTGTCATCTTTATAGGACATGCTTTCATGTTTTTTTTTCATATGCATCCCGTGTGTGTTCATTTTTCGGCTCAATCCTTTGTCCCCTAGGTATGGTAAACCTTACCGCTGAAACCCCCAACTCAGGAGTCCCAATAGTGGCTTACCCCACTTTGCTTCCTGAAGTGAGCCTCTAAGACCTCAATGGTTAGAGGTGGAGGGCCCTTAATATTAGGTTATCACTCACTTGTCTTCATTTTCCCTGCATCATTGCTTCCCTATATGCACAATGTGAGCAAGTTTTGCTACCTCTTTCTCCCACTATTGGTTCCAAAAAGGGAACATCAAATTTTCAGTGATTTTTCTCCTCAACAACAACATACCCAGTATTATCCCTGGGGAGGGTAGTATGTACGCAGACCCTACCCCTACCTTATGAGGATAGAGAGGTTGTCTCCAATAGACCCTCGACTCAGGAAAGCATAAGCACCGATGACTAGGAAATAAAATTTGCCTTTTGATATGGAAAGGAAAGAAAGGGCATCAATCTCGGAAAATGAAATGTTTGATTTTTGTTCTCTTCTTAATTTAAGTAAATAATAGAATCAAGTGACAATAATGGCTTCTTCCGGGATGACGGATGAGCTTTAAATTTTCATCCTTAATGCCACTCGTGTATTTCTTCCTTTTGCCATTACTCTAGGGTTTCTATATATTCATTTGCTTGACAAATTTGTTTTCTTCCTCCAACAGGGCATTGCCGTTGCACTAAAGTGTGGAGCAACCAAGGAACAGTTTGACAGTACAGTAAGTCTTATATTATTGTTACAGTATCTTCCTAAAAGACTACTAAGTTTTTACTAATAGAATTGTTGTAGAAGAAACAGAATCAATACTTGATTTCATAGAATCCGTCCACGGCTAGAAGAGGGATATGTGTTTAGATTTTGCTCACTCTATACGGATTTGTGAATAATATTTTTCACCTTTTCAAAGAAACTACTTCATAGAATGGTTGCAGGCTGAATCCTCATCACTAAAGAATGGTGATATTGAGTTGTTTCGTGTTATTTTTGGTTTCAGTTTTCTTTCTTCTCTAACCAAGCTATATCATTTTCATTTATTTTCCTTCTGTTTATTACTCCAGGTGGGAATTCACCCTTCAGCTGCAGAAGAGTTTGTGACCATGCGTTCAGAGACGAGGCGTGTCTCTTCAAACAAACCAAAGACAAATCTATGAAGATGTAAGATGTGATGAAACTATACTACCACATAGATGGAGCTTTGAGGGAAAAAAAAAAATACTTTGTGCAATATTTACATACTTTGTACACGAAAAAGAGCAGTGAAAAGATACTATATTACCCTTCATAGTTTTTGCTACATGATGCAGTTTTTTTTGGTTTAAAATATGTTAAGAGGTCCAACAGAGAATGCTGGCAATAGAAACATCTGCATGTTGAACAGAAGTCGTTTGGTTTTTTAATAAAATTTGATAATTGTATTAGCTGGTGACAATATTATAATATAATTTACGCGTTTAGTATCTCCATCATCTTCAATTTATAATTTTATCTTGTTATACTTCTTCTTTTTATCACCAAAACCATTACTTATTGTACACATTCATGTGTGACACTATCATGAAATTAAATAGTCACACTTTTTTGTAACAATATTTTTATGTAGGAACTACTCACTACACAAGATATATTCTTCTCGAAATCGATTTTTATGCTATAATATATATCTCTATAACAATACTTTACTATAGCAATAAAAAAATATCGGAATAAATGAGACTATGTTTGACTTGCCAGTATTGTTTTCTTTCTGGCCCCTCTTAAATATCCACGTACACAATTTACCTCTGGTTTATCTACACCATCAAAAGGTTAAGAATCAAAAGTAGAAAGCTGGAATTGAGATGAATATACAACTGCACATATATATCCACTAAACTTGCATTATCTTTTTGCCTTCACAAACATCGCAAGTTACGAATCCATGACCTTCACAATAGGGACACTTCATTCCTTCATCTATCCATTCCATAAACTGCTAAAAGAATTCCAAAATAAGTTTCTTAAGCAATATTTATATAATTAAAAATAGCCATATAAACTACAGTTTCAGAGTCCTCTAACCTGTTCCTCAATGTTTGGCTCACCAGTCCCATCACATTCTGCACAAAAATAGAAGTATGTTAACAGAAGATGGCAGTAAAAGACATGATTTTGCGCAAGGCGGCCTCAAAGTTAGCCACGGGAACAGATTATCACAGAAAATGACTTGCATTCTGATGTACCTCTGGTGAAACTTTAACAAGTTACAAATGTTCCTTGATTTGATCTTTCAACCGCTATAATTCTCGTGTGGAAAACTTACATTAGTTTGCCAAAACAATGTATTCTGTATTGTGAAGATTCATCTACACTTGACTTGTTATATGCTGGCTGTCCTACCTACTGCAAGATTTCCTCCTTTATCCAAGCTTGATTGGCAATGTGAGCACTCACATAGACCGAGTTGCTACCACAATAATCAAGAAGTTCCTTTTTTCATAAGTAGATCATTCTCACAGTAACTGTATTCACGTGTTTGACATTGTTAACTACAATTTGGATTACTACTTATGAGAAACTCAGGCTTCGAAAAAGGACAATAATAACAATGATCTTTCTTTTACCCAAACAACGTGCATAGTAAGATAGGGCGGCATCATCAGAAGGTTTGACAATAATCCTCCTATTATTCCATCTTGAATAAAAAAATTCATGTTCTTCAAAAATTAGTACTAAAAAGTGCAAAGACAAGAGAAGGGACAGAGTATATACCCATGCATAACAGGCGACCTTCTCCGCGACAAGTAAGACACTTCGTGGTAGTACTGCCACCAGTAGTCTCCGCCGGTTTCCTACTTGTAGTAAGTCTGGAAGGTTCTTCCCATCGGTTCTCTCCAAGGAGAAAGACTCGATGATGTGACACCTCAGTTTCAGACACACTGTCTTCTTTCACAACTGTCCGCTGAACTTCCTCTATTTCCATGATAGATGCAACTGTGGCACCATTTGCACTAGTCTGAGGAGGAAAGGACAACATTGGGTTATAAACCATATTAGTCTGGTATTACATATGATTTTACAGAATGAATCTGAATTACAACATTGGCAACTGATGATGTAGTTTAAGTACAATTACATCCATATAGGTAAAGAATGATAAACAAGAAAAAATTGTCATGTTTATCATTATGATCACATGTATCCACCAAGTCTCGAATATGGTCACCTTATTGCTGCTCGTTTACCCTCAGTGCACATAGCCATACAAGAAAAAATTGTCATGTTTATCATTATGATCACATGTATGATGTATCCACCAAGTCTCGAATATGGTCACCTTATTGCTGCGCGTTTACCCTCAGTGCACATAGCCATTCACAACAATTTAGTGACAACC
>MDKI01289011.1:0-62428 GCA_005239505.1 Nicotiana paniculata | reverse complement strand
CCTAGATTATATTTGCAGCGCCCGTTTAGTCTTTTTATAAGACATAGTTGAGCGTGATCAGTGTGGCTTGATGAGGGTATACATTTCAAAAATGGAAAGGTGTTTGAGTTAAGGGTGCTTCATTGGTATTGCGGTTCTCTCTTGTTCGATCGACTGCTGATATTTGGGTTTGCTTGGTGTGCATAAGAGTAATAGGGGTATCCCTTGTGGAATGATATTTTTTCTAAGTAATCCACTAGGCAGGGCCTAGGGCTAGTTTTTATTTATAAAAAAAAATAAAACAGAGTATCATGTTGTCCTACATAGTGTAAACTATAAGAAATGAAAATTACATAGATCCTATTATCTATTTTAGGCAAGTCATGCCTAAAATTGATATTACATAATGAACTATTATTAATTTGTCTAATAAAGTCTAACGATTGAATAAAAACAAGCCACTTGAACGCATAGCCGTATGACTGATGTCCAACTTATACACTGGTTCTCCCTTTAAAAAAATAGTCCTAATTTTGCACAACTAACACTGGCCCATATCTGTTCTTTACACTGCTTTGGTGATCTATTTTGTCTGATCTCCTACCTTTAGTTGTTGATATCCCTACATGGAACTCTTCTCTTATTGTCCGATATCCATGTCGCATTAACATCAATTTCCTATTTCGTTCAGCTCCTTCCTACAAAGATTGCCACAGTTGCCTAGCCGAATGATCTTTATTTAATTGTGCACCATATGATATGCTCCTTGTACTGCATATGCCTCCGCAGATTGGCCCTCAATGGAATGATTACATAGTACTAATACCACCATTTTAGAGTTGCGCCAAAGGAAAGGCATTTTTACCGCATTGTTCCTGTTCTAACACGCTGTCCATTGCCTATTTGCTGTGATTTTCCTCGTTCAAAATTCTCTTATGCAACATGATTGAGCCTGATACCTCAACCTCGCTGCATGTAAAGTCTCTATTGATAGCCTTATGGCTCCATATGAATGAAGCCTAAATATTGTTAAATTTCTGGGCATTAACAGCATTTGTCCAACTCTTGGATCATTGATGATCATGATCGTGCCTTTATTATCTTGCCTTCCAGTGGATTGAGTGCATAGTACTAATACTACCACTTGAAATTTTGGCCAAAAAAAGGTTATGCTTGTTGTAATTTCCTTGATTATTATCCCATATGTTGCTGCTTGCACATACTGCTTTTGACTCATTTTTCTTGTTTGTTCCTTAGGTGTCCATCCAAGGTTTCAGCTAGGTTTGTTACTTGAGATGTTGACATGTTATTTTGTCCAGTAACCAAAGCCAGAACCTGTTGTAAAATTGATCCTTCACGTAGAACAACTAGGTAGAAGCACTGTCCCTTCCTTTATCTAATGTTATGTTTTTACTTATCCATAATTCCCTTTCAATGGATTGAGTGCTAAGTGCTGATACCACCATTATAAAGTTCCTTCATGAATAAGATATTGCTTCAATAATGTCTCCTGCAAAAAATAACACAATGCTAGTTAAACAATTCATCCCCCTGATCTCTTCCTTTAGGATTTGCTCATGGAAGATGTCTGATTTTTGTTTGTCAATTCCCAATTGTTTCTCTTTGCTTATTGCCTGGCTCCCTGTACCCTCTTTTTGCTCTTTCATCTTGTGAATTCTTCTAATCATCTACGCTTCATTGCTCATATGCACACTAATATTGATCACCCAAACTGTTTGCTGCATTAGAGCCTCCTTTGTGTATGTCTTGAGAATGTTATATGTGAGCCTTGTTTAGTAGTTTACTTTCTACAAGACTGGAGTATTATCTTGGAGTTCCCCTCATTAACACCCCTGTTCTTATGTTTATATTTATCAAATCGAATCTACCTCGTAGGTCATTGTTCTGTCGCATTATGTTGAGCATGTTGCATCTCCATTTTGCTATGCTTAGTCCTAGTCCCAATATTCTCCCAGTGGAATGAGTACTAGGTACTAATAATACCACTAGCTGAGAGTTCCTTGAAACATAGGGCATACCATAATGTCTTTCCCCGCAAAAAAGAAAATTGAGTTAATATAAAAATAACTAAGCATGTTCTTCTCCCTTAGGATATGAATATGCTTAGATAATGAATTCTCATTCTCCTTGCTTATTTTGTTTCCCATTCTCCTTATTTTCTGGCAACCTTGACCCTTAGATATGGACATTGTAACTTATCCTCATTAACTATTTGTCTCCCTAGACGATATCTAATCCCCATAATCCATCACATTCAATGTCTCCCTCATCTAATGCATAATTGGCCAAATGATCCGCCAACTTATTTCCTTCTCTATAAATGTGAGACATAATGTAACTACCCCTAGTCATTAATTGCCAAATCTCCTCCACTTGTTCAATGATACTCCTTGGAGGCTTCCATGGTCCATCTATACTTTCTTCATTATCATCGAATCAGTTTGAACATTTACATTAAGGAGTTGTTGTTGCCTACAATATCTAAGTGCTTCAAATATGTCCGGAGCCTCTGCTTCATTGTTTGTGGTGTCTTGAATTGATCTCCCTGCTGCATATGTTAAATCTCCCAATGCATCCCTTATACAGTATCCTATTGCGCTCATGCCTGGGTTCCCCCTCGATGCACCATCTGTGTTAACTTTGAACCATCCCTCGTGTGGCAATTCCCAAACTACTTTATCAACCTTCAGTTGTGGAGTATATCTTTCCATCATCATCAGTAAGTCATGCCACCTATGAGGAACTTTTTGAATTCTTGGCTTTCTTACCAATACTAGTGATTGCAATAATGTTGATACGTGATAAATCACTCGGTTGGTCGACACCGCTTCCCCATATTTCATGTTATTCCTCCTCTTCCAAAGCTCCCAAACTATACAAGATGGAAATGCTTGCATTATAGGCTTGAGCCTAGGGATTACCATAGCTGTCCAATATTTTGTTATAGCTTGATGCAAATTCAAGCCTTCCAGTGCAATCCCAGCTCTCGACAGGATGTATTTCCACACTGTTTTTTCTGTTTCTGATGTAAAGAAAAGATGATATAGAGTTTTTTCCTTATGTTGAGTGCAACACCAACATTTGGAAGGCATACAATAGCCCAATCTCCTCGTGAAGTCATCTAGTGGCAGCTTTGCTTTCCATACCTTCCACATGAATATTTTTTTTTTTAACGGCAAGCCCTTCACCCAAATCATCTTGTAAGCTCCTTTTGGTTCATCTCGCTTCCCCAGATAATCCCAAGTTGTCTTAAAACTAAAATGTCCTCTATTCTTAAGCATCCAGAATGGCACATCCAGTGTGTCATGTTGAGTTGGAGGTTTGATTTTTTCAATAATATGCATTGCAAACTCCTCTGGAGGATGTTAATTAGTCTATCAGCATTCCATCCTCCTTCCTAGAGCACTTCATAAACATTATGGACTATTTCATCGATTCCGAAGTCTTGAGGAACAATGAAGTACAAAGCCCCTAAGCTAGTCCAATTATCATACAAAAATAAAGAAGATCCCATTTTTGGTAACCACATTATTTGGTGTTCTACTAAGTCTCTACACTCCAACATCTTTCGCCAAACATGTGATCCATGTCTCCATGGGACAATCATTGAGTTCATCTTTTTACAGTATTTTTGGCTCATAAATGAGCTCCAAAGCTTAGCTTTGTTCTGTAGTTCCACCACAATTTGCAAAATAATGACTTTGATACATCATGTAATGATCTAAAGTCAATCACCCCTTCCTCATATGGCATACACAAAGTACTCCATGAAGCCCAATGCCTGCTAGTGCCACCAATTGAGCTACTCCAGAAGAATTGCACAAAAAATTGTGAAGCTTATTTATAACAGTGTTAGGAGGATTTGCAGCTGATAGTAAATGAAGTGGCATACTTTGGAGAACATGCTTAATAATAATAACTCTGCCACCTATTGAAAGAAGCTTCCCATTCCACCATTGTAGTTTGTTCATGATTTTAGTGATTAGACCTTGGTAGTAGTCTAATTTTCTTCTGGCATAAAAAATAGGACAACCGAGGTACATGAGAGGAAATTGCTGCCTGCTGATTCCTGTTATTCCCTCCACCTCATTAGCAATGTCCAACTCTGTTAAATGGTGCATATATACTGCCGATTTGCTCTTGTTTACAATCTACCCAGATGCAGCTTCGTACGCACTCAGTACCTCCATAATGAGCCTCAATGATGTAGCATCCGATGAGGAAAATATGATAGTGTCAGCCTCATAGGCCAAATGATTAATTTTAGGACTCCATTTAGGAAGTCCAAATCCACTAAAAATTGCGATTGAGATGCAATGCATTTAAGCCCCTCGATAATGCTTTTGCAGTCAAGATGAATAATGTAGATGATAATGGATCTTCCTTCTGTACTCCTATTGACGACTTAAAAAATCCATGTGCCTGTCCATTGATCGGAATTGAATACTAGTTATTGGAAACAATTCCAGACACTACACCAATAAATCTTTCTAAGAAGCCAATCCTCCTAAGCACTTTTGTCAGAAAAATCCATGATAATCTATCGTATGCCTTGGTCATGTCGAGCTTTATCACTACATTTGGACAAGCTTTAGTTCTAAGTCTAATATCAGTGATTATCTCCTATGTGAGCAGTATGTTTTCAACTATGCTCCTACCCTTTACGAATCCAGCTTGCTCCTCAGATATGATGTTTGGTAGCAGTCCCGCCAACCTTTCATGAATCACACTCGAAATTACCTTGTTTGAAAAATTTCTAAGGCTTATTGGCCTTAAATCAGAGAAGGTAATCACCTGTTTCTTCTTAGGAACCAACACAAGATTAGTGTTTGTGATACACATTGGGATATCATGACCATTGAAGCATTCTCTTACCATATCGAACACACCATCCCCTATTATATCCCGACACAATTGATAGAATGTCACGACCCCAAATCCAAGCCAGTTGTGATGGTGCCTATCATGGAACTAGGCCAGCCAAAACTACACTCAAATCAAAATAAGCTTTCATTTACAACTTTACTACACTGATAACCCATAAAGGTTTCCTTTAAACATTTATAAAACAGTTAAAGTTATATTGAATATTAAATACAACCTTCGAGATCCCGTAGTCACTAGTCATGAGCATCTACATAAAAATATACATCTCAAATAAAATAAATTCTATAATAGTAAGAAGGAGAGAGAGAGAGTGGGACTGCGGACGCATGCAGCTACCTCGCAAACCTCCGACAAATCTCTGGAACAGATAAACAGCTTACCCTGCCCTAACACCTGGATCTGCACACAAGGTGCAGGGAGTAATGTGAGTACACCAACTCAGTAGTAATGAAAATAAATCTGGTCTGAGCACCGAGAAACACAAAAAACTCAATTCATCAATTCACAATAAGCACATCCTTTCTTTCCAACAATGTATATGTTAAATCATCACGCTTAAAAGCCGATTTCGGTAAAAAAAACCATTTGGAAATATTCTTGCCAATAGTTTCAACATAACTTTCAAGAAGCTTAGTGTAAAAAAAATGCTGAAAATCATAAAAGGTCCCTCGGGGAAAACATATTTCATAAGTTCAGAGCAAAAGTAGTAAAATCATAAGTAGCCCCTCGGGAAAAAATATGAATCATAATCAGCCCCTCGGGCATACCTTACATTCACTCATAATCAACCCCTCGGGCATGCCTCAAAGTCACTTATGCATCCCAATCACTCGTCACTCATCACTCGACACTAGCACTCAGTACGTACCTGCACTCACTGGGGTGTGTACAGGCTCCGGAGGGGCTCCTTCAGCCAAAGCGCTTATATCAAGCCACCTCGTGGCGTATCATATCCTCACAATCAGGACCTTGGCCTCACTCAGTCAGAACCTCTCAAAAGCCCCTCGGGCGAATCACAAAAACAGGGTACTCGACCCAAAATATCTTTTTAAAATCTCAAAGTAGTGTAAATCAGGCCGAGTTTCGAAAACAGTAAGAACAATGTACTGAGTGAAATCATCAATAAATAGTGAGAAAAATAGCAGTAAAAAGTCCCCAAGGGGTCTAAACAAATAGGCACGAGGCCCCAAACATTGCTTATAGCCCAAATATAGCAATAATCTTTAGAACACAATTTAACATATGATTTAGAGTAAAATACGCAACTCAATAGTTGTCGCGGAGAGGACCAAGTCCAATCCAAAAATCAGTGCGCTACATACTCGTCATCCGACATGTGCGCTATTCTAAAAACAGTGAGAAATTTGAAGTCCGGGGTTTCATACCCTCATGACAAGATTTATAACTATTACTTACCTCTACAGCGCTACAATACTAGTCCGCTATGCTCTTGCTCCTCAAATTGGCTCTCGATTTCTCCGAATCTAATCAAAACCAGTTTAACATCATGAATATATACTAAAGGAACACAACCCAATCAAAAATTATCAATTTATACAAAAATCTCAAAATTCGGCCAAACCCGAGCCCCGGGCCCATGTCTCGGAATTTGATAAAATTTACATCAATAGAAACCTCATCCTCCCACGATTCTACACATACCAAAAACAAAACAATCGTACCACAATTGCCTACCCAAATCGCCAACAGAATTTTCCAAATCCTCCTCCCATTTTTCCAAACTTTTCTACTTTAATCCTTCAAATTACAAGCCTAATCCGAACAAAATAGCATAGAAACGACTTTAATAATCCGAGAACTTACCTCCACTGAAGACCCTCGAATTCTCTCTTCAAATTTCCCTCGAATAATCTCCCACAGCATGCAACAATGGTAGAATAACCAGAAGTTCACGGAGGCTTTCTTTTATATTGATCTGCACAGCTAATCCGCACCTGAGAACCTTCCGTCGCACCTGCGGACCCACACCTGCGGTCCCAGGTGCGCACCTCCGAAATCCCACTAACGGACCAATTCTTGCACCTACGATATTTTCTCCGCACCTGTGGTGTCGCACCTGCGGCAACGTATCCACTGGTGCGGCCACACACCAGAAACTTTACACCAGCAGCCATTTGCTACAATTTCCTAACTTCAAAACTCGGCCAACCATCCGAAATCAATCCCGAGCCCCTCGGGGCCCCAACAAACATACCAACACACCCCATAACATTATTCAAACTTATTCGATCCTTTGAAACACCAAAAACAACCCGAAAACACCAATATTACATCAAATTGAAACCTACGAACTTTGAAACTTCCAAATCTCGCCAACGATGCCGAAACCAACAAAAACACATCCGATTGACATGAAATTTTTCACACATATCCAAAATGACATTACGGACTTGTTCCAACTTTCGTAATTCTGTTCCGACCCTGATAGCCTATTTTCTACTGCCGAACAAAAATTGCCAAAATCTAACTTTCGCCAATTCAAGCCTAATTTTACTATGGACATCAAAACTACATTCCGAACACACTCCTGAGTCCCAAATCACCTAGCGAAGCCATCCAAGCTATAAAATCCGCATTCTGAGGTCGTTTACCAATAAGTCAACTCTCAGTTGACTTTTTCAACTATTAGGCTACTTTAAAATACTAAGTAGCTCAATTCTCAACATGACCACTCTGAACCCGAACCAACGGACCCAACATACATAAATGAAGTTGAACCACATATAATGAAGTAGAAACGGGGGAAACAGGGCTAAACTCTCGGAACGACCGGCCGGGTCGTTATATCCTCCTCCACTTAAACATACGTTCGTCCTCGAAAGGGCCAAGAGTTGTTCTTCAACACCATCAAGCTGCTTCGTAGCTTACCATGCACATACCCGGGGGTGATCCCACGTTACCCTATTATATAGGTCCAATAGCACAAAACCGTTGAAATTTTTGAAATGCAATCCTGACCTATAAACCTTAGAACCAAATTCCCACTTCTGAAATAATATACAAGATCAAAATTCCATAACTATAAACTGAACAAGTCTGAACATGCTGAATCAATCCATATACCCACCCCAGATGAAATCACATAATACACCGCGTGAATCAAACACTCACAGCGATAACTCTTAACCACAATAACTGCTCAGAACACCCCACTACAGGTACTTGACCTCTTATCAAGAAATGTCTCACTGTAACACTTCCATATACTGCCGATGATAAAAGAAACATGTAGAAACTATCAACCATTCGTCCGATCAGTCAGACATGATGCTCCCCCTTCCCAAACAGGAATTATAGCAGATTTCTAAGTCGTATCCCGATATTTATCCTTCCAACTATGTTGTAGACAATTATGAAAATATTCATTCTAGGTACAATGACCTCTTCTCATCCATCACGACCACCTTGATAACATGACACATCGATACAATTCAAAGCCAAAACATGTGCAACTTGTGAACTTACCAGCAGCATCCCAATGCAATCATTTCCCATCGAGAGGTTATGATACTGGTAAAGAGTCCTATTCTTCTCCTTGGGTTATGAAATAATTCAATAGCTCCGGGCTCAAATTATATAAAAGATCCACACGAGAGGACTATCTTGCCATTAACAATTACCATCACAACATCATGATAACAGCCTGGCACAGACTGTAAAAATCAAAACACACGAATCCAATACGAAAGGTCATGCCCCTACATAACTCTGCTACGCTGCGCGATCTCATCCAAACGCTGGTCCACTTGAAATATTTCAAGAAACCTTGCCCAAAAATCAATAACCATTCGAAATTCGACATCAAGTACTCAAAGTGCATTGCAATAACCACGGTGGAAACCATACGATACCATGCCACCCGAATCAGAAGGTACATAACTAATGCGTCTCAACCTCGCAATACCTAATTACTTACCTTACTCAAATCTAGCTATAAAGCCCAATTAGAACGGCACCATATGTGCATATAACAAATAATCACCACTCCTCGCAACAACGAAGGGTAACTCATATATCACTCCCGAATATGAATAAACTCAATCACAATTAGATGGTATATTCCCCAATAGTAGAAATTCGGAGCCAACAATTCCGACCCGGTGAAGAACACACACCCATATTAGCCTACCCATAACCCTATTTAACTTTGGTCACCCACAACAGATAGATAATTTGCCGAAAAGTTCACAATGACGGGATCATGGTACATACTAACATCCGACTAGCTCTTCTCGCATCTTCACAATTCACTACCACAAAATAACATGTTTATGAGAACTCTCAGTCTCGAAGTCCACGAAGCACACATATTACTACATCTGATCTCAATTCCACCGCTCGAATACATGACACATCCCAAATACTCAATCATTCCATGAAGGATACCCATATGATTCTTCCGCGTCACCAAACAACCTTGAATATGAACAGTCTATCCAACAAGAGAGCACCGCAATACCAATGAAGTACCCTTAACTCCACGAATGACCTTTCAAAAATGTATACCCTCATCAAACCACCCCACAGTGATATTATCTACCAATTCATCTGAAATTGTCCATGCTGCCTAAGAAATTTGTTTTGAACTTCCTTCTAGAACTGAATCACGACCTCACATATGAAAATCTCAACTCTACCCACATACCGCATACGCCATGCCATCATACGGCAATTATGGTAACTTCTTGATCTCTTCCGAGCCACAAGAAACTACGCACCTAACTAGCCAAGAACTTTTATTTGATCCCATTTATAAGCAAATTCACTACACGTCACTCGCATCTCATGCTAGAAGAAAATATGCACCCTAAACCGGGGTAGAAACCATCATTAACTATCTGAAATCCCATTTCCACAACACCAACCCATCAGGACTGAATCCTTCTAACTCAATAAAGCTACGTAGGCCACCAAAAATCAAAGAGCATTGCTAAGAAACACCCGTAAAAACTCGTCACCTTATGAACAACCAAAGAACTAATCGTATCCCTTACCATGCCGATCTGACCTACTACCAAGTTGCCATATTTACCCAAGTTTCTTTTGACTTACCTTCAAACTGATACTTCTCCATGCCGTAATACCACAATTTTCAACCCAGACTCACCACACGTGACAGCATAAAAACATACCGTCTAAGGCTCATAAGCCGCCGAATACTCTCTCAAATATCCCCGAAAGCACCACATTCAAAATACTTACCCTGAAAAGACTTCCTGCGAATCTAAAGCCATTACCTTCACCTTCCTAATACTGATATGTAGAATCCGTGATGATGTAGAAATACCACAAGTCTTGACACCCTATAACGTAAATCTCAATCACACTGAACAATTAGACAAAATCAACCTGACCCGTTTACACATTGACATACTAGGAAAGTAATCCACTCACTTGAAGACACAAACAAATTCATATACTACGCAAACTACACCTTTTATAATTTCCACTAAATCATTCAATAGAACCCAATTACCTAATAGAGTACATTACAACCTATATCGAAGAAATTTCCATTACTCGTGTCATTCCCAGACCCCACACCTGCAGGTCATAAGTGATTTACCAATATACCTCGAACTTAAACCAATACCACACATAATCTTGCAATCAACTTATCATTAACAGACTTCCCCAATTGGCTCAAAGCCAACGATCGAGACAAATAATAACTCATAATTCCCATAATAACACCACCCATCTAACAGCTCAAGTCATCTGCAAATCTCGCATTCACCATTGTAACAGTCATTCCAACTTCCACAAGCGATCTAAACTCCAATTACAACATATATCATTTACTAGTGGAAGATAACTTATTACAGAACTACATAGGAACAACACACCCTAGGACAACCCACAGGAGATATCCTTGACCGCTAGCCTCAAACATAATATCTCTCTATACACTTCCGAAGACCATAACTATCACGCAATCGCTACACCCTTCTGCATCTAAACACAAACAATGCCTACCCTCAAGGCATCACAATGCACGGTAAAAACCTGAAGTTGATGGAAGATTTAACACTGGAGCGGTGGTCAAAGAAATCTTGAGATTCTGGAAGCTCTACCGACACTGACCACATGGATACGCTCACTAGACACCACGTATCCCAAGAATGCTACTGAACCGAGCCAAAATTCACACTCGGAGAATTTTACGTAGATCCTTTCCTCCCTGAATCCTTATAATGCCATCCTTAAATACTGAGTATGCCAGGACGCCATCAATGAATACAATAATAAGGAGTGCTAATACGGGTGGAATACACCGTTAATCAAATACATGAACGCTACTGGGGCAATGATCATCTCAGAAGACATCATCAGGAACTCATAACCCAGCAGAAAGATCCGCTTCACTCCACAACTACACAACATGAGTGGTCTTCCAATACACTCACAACTCGAAGCCATATACCAAACCGAGATAGAAATCATATATTCAATAGTTCTTGCCACATTTCTAGCCAACCCTTTTGTCACAATCAACAACCTGAACATAGCCAACCATCAAATCACACTCACCACGTAGCCATCTAGTAATCAATTCTCATCAATAAGAAAAAAACTGACATATAAGTCCCCGAACGCACGGCTCACACAATCGAAACCTCAGCACTCAAGCCACCGAATAAATCCGGCTTCAAGTCCTCCAGACTGGCCCATTACCAACATGCCCAAATCATATCTCATCCATGGAAGTCACAAGTCGTCGATGCACAGCTGATACCAAGCGCTCTCAGGCGTGTTCGAACACATGGAAGGAATTCAAGAGTTACGCTCTTGGCTGAAATAAATGGGTTCGCACGACAAGAATTCAAGAAAGTGAGATTTTCCTATGGGTTCCGCAGCCTCTCGAAGATAAGTACAGACGTCTCTGTACCGATCCGCAAGACTCCACTAAACCTGCTCATGACCAGTGAGTCCTATGTAACCTAGCGCTCTGATACCAACTTATCACGACCCCAAATCTAAGCCAGTCGTGATGGCACCTACCGTGGAACTAAGCCAGCCAAAACTACACTCAAATCATAATAAGCTTCCATTTAAATCTTTACTACATTAATAACCCATAAAGGTTTCCTTTAAACATTTATAAAACAGTTAAAGCTATATTGAATATTAAATACAACCCCCGAGATCCCAGAGTCACTGGTCATGAGCATCTACATAAAAATATACAACTAAAAAGAAAATAAATTCTACTCTAGTAAGCAAGATAGAGAGATGGATTGCGGACACATGCAGCTACCTCGCAAACCTCTGAGAAATCTATGAAACAGATACACAGCTCACCCTACCCTAACACCTGGATCTGCACACAAGGTGCAGGGAGTAATGTTAGTACACCAACTCAATAGTAATGAAAATAAATCAGGTTTGAGCAGCGAGAAACACATAAGAATCAATTCATCAATTCACAATAAGCACAACCTTCTTTCCAACAATGTACACGTTAAATCATCACGCTTAAAAGGCGATTTCAGTAAAAAAAATCATTTGGAAGTATTTCCAATAGTTTCAACATAACTTTCAAGAATTTTAATGAAAGTGGTAAAATCAGAAGTAGCCCCTCAGGCAAAAAAATAAATCATAATCAGCCCCTCGGGCATGCCTCACCATCATTCATAATCAGCCCCCCGGGCATACCTCACAGTCACTCATAATCAGCGCCTCGGGCGTACCTCACAGTCACTCATGCCTCCCAAGCACTCGTCACTCTGCACTCGGCACTCGCACTTAGTAGGTACCTGCGCTCACTAGAGGGTATGTACAGACTCCGGAGGGGCTACTTCAATCCAAGTGCTAATATCAAGCCACCTCGTGGCATATCATATCCACTCAATCAGGCCCTCGGCCTCACTCAGTCAGAACCTCTCAAAAGCCCCTCGGGTGAATCAGTAAAACGAGGTACTCGACCCAAAATATCATTTTAAATCTCAAATTAGTGTAAATCAGGCCGAGTTTCAAAAACAGTTAACACAATGAGACTGAGTGAAATCATCAATAAATAGTGAGGAAATAGCAGTAAAAATTCCCCAAGGGGTCTAAACAAGTCGGCGCAAGGCCCCAAACATGGCTTATAGCCCAAATATAGCAATAAACTTTAGAACACAGTTTAACATGTGATTTAGAGTAAAATACGCAAATCAATAGTTGTCGCGGAGAGGACCAAGTCCAATCCAAAAATCAGTGCGCGCCACATACTTGTCATCCGACAAGTGCGCCATTCTAAAAATAGTGAGAAATATGAAGTCCGGGGTTTCATACCCTCAGGACAAGATTTATAATCATTACTTACCTCTACCGGGCCACAATACTAGTCTATGCTCTTGCCCCAAAAATTGGCTCCCGGTTGCTCCGAATCTAACCAAAACCAGTTTAACATCATTAATATATAGTAAAGTAACACAACCCGATCGAAAATTATCAATTTATACAAAAATCTTGAAATTCGGCCAAACCCGAGCCCCGGGCCCACTTCTCGAAATTTGATAAAATTGGCATCACTAGAAACCTCGTCCTCCCATGATTTTACACATACCAAAAACACAACAATCGGACCACAATTGCCTACCCAAATCTCCAAAGAAATTTTCCAAATCATCCTCCCACTTTACCAAACTTTTTCTACTTTAATCCTTCAAATTACAAGCCTAATCCGAACAAAATAACATATAAACGACTTTAATAATCTGGGAACTTACCTCCACTGAAGACCCTTTAATTCTGTTCCAATTTCATGCAACAATGGTAGAACAACCAAAATTTCATGGACGCTTTCTTTTATACTGATCTGCACAGCTAATCCGCACATGTTGACCTTTCATCGCACCTGCGGTCCAAGGTGCGCACCTACAAAATCTCACTAATGGACCAATTCTCGCCCCTTCGATCTTTTCTCTGCACCTGTGGCTACCCATCCGTAGGTGCTGCCACACACTAGAAACTTTACAACAGCATCCATTTGCTGCAATTTCCTAAGTTCAAAACTCCGCCAACCATCCGAAATCAATCTCGAGCCCCTAGGCACCCCAACCAACATACCAACACACCCCATAGCATTATTGAAACTTATTCGAGCCTTCGAAACACTAAAAAAAACATGAAAACACTAAAATTACATCAAATTCAACCCTATGAACTTTGAAACTTCCAAATTTTGCCAACGACGCCGAAACCAACCAAAAAACCTCCGATTGACCTGAAATTTTGCACATATATCCAAAATAACATTACGTACCTGTTCCAACTTCCGGAACCCGTTTCGACTATGATAACGTAATTTCCACTGCCGACCGGAAATTGCCAAAAACTAACTTTTGCCAATTCAAGCCTAATTCTACTCTGAACATCAAATTACATTCCGAACACACTCCCGAGTGCCAAATCACCTAACGAAGCTATTCGAGCCATAATATCCACATTCCGAGGTCGTTTACTAATAATTCAACTCTCTGTTGACTTTTTCAACTATTAGGCTACTCTAAGAGACTAAGTGCCTCAATTCTCACCATGACCACTCTGAACCCGAACCAACATATATAAATGAAGTTGAATCACATATAATGAAGTAGAAACGAGGGAAACGGGGATAAACTCTCAAAACGACCGGTCGGGTCGTTACATAGAAACATCCTGTAAATCCGTGTGGACCTCCTGCACTGTCTCTATTTAAGCCAAATTCTGCATTTTTAACCTCTTCCGTTGTTGTTTGTTTTATTATATCCAAATTTTGTTCCATACTGATCAACGGAGGAATATGATTTATTATGTCAAAAGAAGTAGGAATATTGGTTTCTCTGAATTGCTCCTCATAAAACTTAACTGCTTCAGTAGCAATCTCCTCTTCCTCCTCAAGCCAATTGCCAACACTGTTGTGAATTCACTGAAGCTGCAGCCTCTTTCTTCTACCTTGTACTTGAACATGGAAGAATTTAGTATTTCTAGCGCCATGTTTAAACCAATTCATACCAGATTTTTTCTTCAAGTAATGCTCCTCCAATGCAAGAAATCTGATTAGCTTTGCTTGTACCCGTTGCGACCTCTCTCTGTTCATCTTCGTTGGATATGCCTCAAATTTTGCTTCATGTACTATCACAACTTCTTCTAAGCTTGCAATCTTCTGGAAAATGTATCCATATGTTGCACGATTCCAAGTTTACAATGCTTTTTTAACCTTCCGTATTTTGTAATTGATATCACAAATGGACTTGCACAAAGTCAGCATGCCAATTCTCTTTTACTACTTGTTTAAACGATTCATGATGTGTCGAAAAATTGAGGAATCTAAAAGGCTTTTTGACTGGAGCTATCTCTATATTACACTTCAATAGCATAGGGCAGTGATCCGACCAATTTTAGGCAAGTGAGTTACCTCAATTTTAGGAAATGTTTGCTGAAAACATCATTTGCTAATCATCTGCCAAGCCTCTTAATAATGCAATCCTCTTCTGCTCTCCTATTCCACCAAGTAAAAATTCTTCATTTGAATCCAAGATCCGTTAGATTGCAAGTATTAATGCAATGTCAAAAGTCATCAATTTCATTAAAAGACACTGGTAATCCCCCATACTTCTCTTATTCATCCCAAATTACGTTAAAGTCTCCACCTACAAGCCATGGTAAATTCATATCCCTTTCCATTGCATCCAAAGAATCCCATAATTCTATCCTTTCAATGTTATCACACTTAGCATATACCATAGTTAACACAAGCTCCATATGAGATTCTGTGTGGAATAGTTTAAGGGTTAATTGGTGTACCGTATTATACATCACCGTAACTTCAAACACCTCATCTATGAAAGCCCGGATCATGTTTAAAACATTTGATATTTCATGTGCAAATCAAATTCTGCTTCTATATTTCTCCAACTTTTAAGCTTGTTGCTTAGGCTCCATTATCCTTATAAATTCGGAATAGTGCTGCCTATGCATTTTGGTAAGTCTCTCAAATGCTTGTTGAGTGTTTACTGACCTTATATTCTAAGTTAGAGCATCCATTAATGGTTCTTTGACTTGGTCAGTGTCCTCCTTCTTTGTACATCACCACCAGTGTGAACTGCAGTGTTGTCTCTCGGTTGCTTCTTCCTCTCTTTTGTTGTAGACTTCACCTTCTTAATCCGCCTTGGTGATATATCTCCTTGTCTTGCTGCATTTAGAAAATTCTGGTCAGTGGACTCTTGATTTATATCCTTACCTATCCTCTCAAATTCATCATCTACAGCATTGTCTTCATTACCTCCTATAGCAGCCCCAGTTATTTGTTTTTGCGTGCCCGCTATCATAGTATTATCATCTCCCTTTTCTTGCACCTTTAACTGTTGGAGTTCCAATGAAACATTGTTTTTGGATTAACTTGAAATTGTTTAGCCACCCCTTCTTTTCCATTAAGTCCAGCTGCTATTTGAACATCCATTGTCTCTATTTCCGCGATTAATTCTCTAGTTCTTCTTAGATCTATAGCATCAGTACCTCTCCCTTCTGATTTGTTAGTGTCTGAAGTGTCAATTCCTGTATCTGACTAATTTAACGTATTTTCTTCCTGCTCTTTGATGTCTCTAACATTATCGATTCTATTATCATCAATTGACTCTTTAGTTTGTCACAATGGGATCCCCATTTACACTTTGGTCTTCTACCTATTGATCGTCCTGAATTTGCTCCTCATCACCTGCTGCTCCTTCAGGAACTTCTCCTTCATCTGAATCCTCTTTTATTTGGTTAGACCATAATCTGCCCCCACTCCATTGAACTGTTTCATCCACCTTTGGAAAACCACTCTTACCTTTAGATCCTACAGATTTACTAGGAGAAGTTTTGGCTAATGCTCTATCCACCATGGTATCCTGTGAAGAAGTATCCTGACAAGAGGTGTTAACATCTACTATCTTGTGAGCTGCATTTTCTTTGAATAGACTAGTTGAATCATTTTCCTTAGTTGCTTCTTTCCTTTTTCCATTAGTGTATTCAATCCCAGTTGAATTTGGATTAAATATTGGTGCATCAGGATTTAGTTTTCCATATGTTTTGCCAGCTTCTTGTTGCCTTTGTTGTACTACTCTTTGATTCCCAGTAGCTTGACATTCAGGACTTAATTTCTCCTCTATCAGTATCAGTTGATTGTTATTTTCTACCTCTTCATCTACCACCTACAATAATGCAAATTTATTTCCCACTTGTACCTGGTTATTTTCTCCATTATCTACTGGAACTATCTCCTTTCCTTGAACTCCAGTTGAATGTCATGCATTCTTATTACTATTTCCTCCATTATTTTGTTGATTACCATTGTGCTGCACTAGAACAATTTCCTTTCCAGTGACTCTTTGTTCTGTATTTCAATTACCCATAGTCCCTATCTCTATTATCCTTGATTTCTTTCCACTGCTCCTTCAAATTACCAGCAATATTACCTACCACATTTTCGCTAGACAGAATCATCAATGGGGCAGTTTCTTTACCTTTTTGCTTGTTACCTTCAACATTATCATTCTCCACATCTTGATTATCTACTGTCCTATTATCCATTAATTCTTGATGAATCTTCCAACAGTCAATCATGTCGTGCCCTTGAAGCTTGCATTCTTTACAATATTTGGGAAGGTAATCATATTTAATATTAATCCATTTTGTCCTTGTTTCCCCATTTATCTCGTTTTCGATATCCATACGAACCTTCTTAGGCAACTCAACAAGAAGATCAATAAGCACTTTAATATGAGCATAACTTGGCCTAGTTTTGTTAATCGTTTCCATATCCAGATGCAAAGGCTTTCCAACTACTGATGGTAGTGAGAATAAGCATTCCTTGACGAAATATGTGGGTAGCATGTTAGGAAACAATATCAATTCCATCACCTTCGAAGTTTCCTCTCTAACTTTGAATTTAGCATCATATATCAACGTCCTCAACTGATATTGATATCAATCCTTGGCCTTAACATAATACACACTCTTGGATGATAAATCTACAAAGTCTTGCTACAATGACAGTCGTAGCAGTACATGCATATCCCTAAGAAATCCCAGTTTACATTCTCCTTTAATACCACATTGAGCTGGTATTATTTGACGTAATTCATGAATGGAAGGCCAACCATACGAGAATATACACACCATAGAATATTGAAGTCCCTCTATTAAATTCATATGCTCAACTTTTGCTTCTGAGAATTTAATCATTGGTTGTCCATTAACAACAGTTGCACGTCAAAGGGGAATTGGTTCCCTAGTAGCTGCTCGATCTTGCATGGCAGAGTTCAATCTGCTTGGTTTTAGAATTTTTGAGTAACCAAGGGATTAAGGATTAACGTTTTATGCAGTATGGCTTTTGGTGAGGGTCAGAGTCGGCTAACCAGCCGTTTGCGATGGCTGGCCGCCGGCCATAGTGGCCATGGATACGCTTGAAGTGATGATCACGCAGTAGTCACCTGAAAATTGCCAGGAAGGTAGAGAGCATTTTTTTCCTCGTGGAATGATTGAGTTTTAGAGGTGTGTCATATATTCGAGTGGTGGAGTTGGGATCAGATATGGTGATTCGTGCGCTTCAAGGACATCGATATTGAGAGTTTTCATAAGCAGGATATTTTGTGGTTGTGGACTGTGAAGATGCAAGAAATGCTAGTTAGATTTTAGTATGTGCCATGATTCAGTCATTGTGAACTTTAGAAGAGTTATCTATTTGTTGCGAGTGACCAGAGTTGATTTAGGGTTCATTGGTATGCCTATTATGGGTGTGTGTTTTGCACCGGGTCAAGATTGTTGACTCCGAATTGATATTATTGAGGGATGTGCCATTTGATTTTCATTTAGCTTATTCGTGTTCTGGAATGATTTACGAGTTACCCTTTGGTGTTGTGAGGAGTTATGATTGTTCGTTATATGCACATATGGTGAAGATCTATTTGGGCTTTATAGAGGGATTTGAGTAAGGTAAGTAATTGGGTATTGCGAGGTTGAGACGCATTGGTTCTGTGCTTTCGGGTTCGGGTGGCATGGTATCGTCCGATTCCCCGTGGTTATGGAAATGTACTTTGAGTAATTGATGATGAATTGCACATGGTTATTGGTTTTGAGCAAGGTGGTTCGAAGTATTTCATGTGGACCAGTGTTTGGATGGGGTCGCTCATTGCAGCGAAGTTATGTGGAGGTATGAACCTTCGAGTTAGATTCGTGTGTTTAGGTTCTACAATGTGTGATGGGTTCTCAACATTGTGTTGTGGGGATACTGGTGAGCTTGCGGTACAGCTGTCGCAGTGGAGTCACTTTTTCCATGATAAGATGACATTTGGGATGTTGTATATTTGTGCACGGACTGCACGGGTTGTGTCTTTCAGCTCTATTGATGCGTCACATCACTAGAGTTTTTATGGTAGATGAGAAGAGGTCGTCGGACCTAGAATGGGTACTACCGGGTCTAGTCGTGGTATATTTGGGAGGATATTGATGATGATCGGCTTAGAAATTTTTCTATATTTCCTGTCGAAGAGAAGGAGTTCCATCACTTGTTGATCCGACAAATGGTTACTAGTTTCTTATTGTTTCTTTCATCATTGGCAGTATATGAAAGTGTTAGAATGAGGCTTTCCTTGATAAAAGGTTATTTACTAATATTGGGTCATTTTGTGCAGCTATTGTGATTAGGAGTTATCGCTTTGAGTGTTTGAGTCATGTGGTATTTAATGTGATTACATATTGGGTTGCGGATATGGCTTGATACATCGTGTTTAGACTTATTCAGTTTATATATGTGGGACTTTGATCTTATAAGTGATTTCAGAAGTGGAAATTTCGTTCTAAGGTTTCTGGGTTAGGTTGGATTACAAAATTTCAGCTATGTTGTTCTATTGGACCTATTTGGGTTAGGGTGACATGGGATCACCCCCGATATGAGCGTGATCAGGATTTTCGGCGATTTTGATAGCTGTTTGAACAACTCCTGGCACGTTCGAGGACGAACACATGCTTAAGTGTGAGAGAATGTAACGACCCGGACAGTCATTTCGAGATTTTAGCCTCATTTCCCCATCTCTGGTTCGTTTTGTTTTGTTTAGCTCATTTATGTTGTCTTGGGTCAGTTGGATCGGGTTCGGAGTGAATGTGGAGAGAAATGAGACACTTAGTCTCTTAAGTTGGTTTAATAATTGGAAAAGTCAACAAGAAGTTGACTATTAGGTAATTGATCTCGGAATGTGGTTTTGATGGCTCGGATTGCTTCGTTAGGTGATTTTGGGTCTTAGGAGTGTGTTCGAAGTGTTGTTCGGAGGCCCGGAGTAGAATTAGGCTTGAATTGGCAAAATAGGATTTTTTTGCAATTTCCAGTCGGCAGTGGAAAATTAGCTATCGGGGTTGGAATGGAATTCTAGAAGTTGGAACAGGTTCATAGTGTCATTTTGAATGTGTGTGCAATTTTTCAGGTCATTCGGATGTGGTTTAGATGGTTTCGGCATTTTTGGAAAAATGTGGAAGTTTCTAAGTTCTTAGGCTTGAATCCGAGGTTGATTTGGTGTTTTGGCGTTGTTTTGAGTGGTTCGAAGGCTCGACTAAGTTTGGATGAGGATATGGTATGCGTTGGCATGTTAGTTGAGGTCCCAAGGGCCTAAGGTGTGTGTTGGGTGGATAACGAACCAATTTGTGGATTTTAAAGTTAGCAGATTTTGCTGGTTTTTGGTTGCAGAGAATTTCTTCATCGCATTCGCGGGTGGGATGCCGCGTTCGCGAAGGGTCATTTGTGGATCTGAGGATTTTTATCAACACGTTCGCGAAGGAATGGATGCGAACGCGAATGTCTTAGTAGAGCAGGCATCGCGTTCGCGCACAATGGCATGCGTTCGCGAAGAGAAGTAGGCGGTTGGGAACCCAGGGATTTTGGCCTATGCGTTCGCGTGGAGTGGTCTGCATTCACGATGAGCAAGTCTGGTAAAGCATCACGTTCGCGATGTTGTTGGCACGTTCGTGAAGAGTTAAGTGAAGGGGGAGTTGGGTTGTGCTACGCGACCGCGTGGGTGAGGCCTCGTTCGCGATGAAGAAAAACCCCTGGGCAGAATGTTTAATTCCCAAAACGAGGGTTTAAGTGCAAAATTTCAAAATCCATTAGAGAGCTCGAGAGAAGGCAAATTTTGTGGAGATTTTAAGTAGAGTGATCGGGGTAAGTGTTCTTCACTCATATTCGATTTTATTCCATGATTTAGTCGTGAATTTCATCATTTAATTTGGGAAATTGGGGTGAAAATTGGGAGAAAATGGGAAAAAACTTGAGAAATATTTTTGGGGAATTGAATGGCCATTTGATGTCGGATTTCGATGAATTTTATATGGGTAGACTCGTGAGTGAATACGAATTCGGGTTTTGTGATTCTTATCGAATTTCGAGACGTGGACTCGGGGATTGGATTGGCCAATTTCAGGAGTTTTAATATAATTTGATTATTTTTGAGTGGGCTTTGTTCCTTTAGCATATTTTGATGATATAAATATGGTTTTGGTTAGATTCGGAGCAATGGGAGGCCGAGTCTAGAGGCAAAGGAATTGTAGGTTAGGATTTTGGTCGGTTTAAGGTAAGTAATGACAGTAAATTTTGTCCTGAGGGTATGAAACCCTAGATTTCACATTGTTTCACTATTTTGATGTGGCTCACATGCTGGATGACGAGCGTGTGGCATGCATAATTTGGGATTGTGACCTGGTCCGTCCCATAGCAACTATTAAGTTACGTATTGGACTGAAAACTATATGAGATTTTGTGTTTTAAAAAGTATTATTATGTTTTGGGATCAATGTCGTATTTGGGCCTCGTGACAACTTATTTAGACCCTTAGGGGATTTTGCTACTATTTCCTCACTGTTCTGATTTAAAATCTATACTCAGTCATGCTATGTTTTACTGATTTCATAACTCAGCCTTATTTACTCTGTTTTGATGCATAAAATGTTATTTTGGGCTGAGCACCCTGTTTTATTGATATCCCGAGTGGCTTGAGAGGTTTCTGACTGAGTGAGTTCGAGACCCTGTAAGTTTACAACCTTGATACAGTTAGATATTATGTTAGCGTGGTATTTTCTTTTAAGTGAAGTATTTTAGTATAATCTTTATAAGTATAATTTTTGATAGTTACCATTATTACTATTTTCGGATATGATAAATTATACACCTAATATGAGAAAGTTTATGAGATTTTCTTTATGGTAAAGAGTATTTTTTCACCAGAAAAGGAAGTTATCTTTTTACAATTTTAAGAATTAAGCATATGAAAATTTGTACTCCTTATATAAGAGTAGGAAAATTAAAAGTTGAGAAAATATATGTATTTTTAAATGGATATTTTAATGAAATAATAGTGTATGTATTGAATTTATATGGTACCAAGATTTATTATTTTAATATTGTAATAGTATTACTTTAGGATGAGGACAAGAGTATCTTTGAGGTTATAAGTTCCATGAAGGATAAAGGGTAAACAAATCGAAGAAAATAAGTTTCGTTGAAGGTTGTCGATTTAGGATAAAATACGGTCCGAGCCATATTAATACTCAATTATTCTGGACTAGTGCTATACAAGGCACCCCATGACCATGATAGTAGGATATGTGAAGTGTATTAAAAGTGAGTAGTATTTTAAAGTAATTTGAGATAATTCTTAATTATGTGAGTAATTGGGTAATTATTGATTTTTGGTGGTAGATTAACTAATTGATTAAGCATAATTTGGATAAGTATAAGGATGATTAACGTGGCAACCACACTTTATTCAATTGATGAATCTTAATATAGCTGATAAGGTGGCATTTAGAATACTAAGTTAGGCTAAGTCATACCTAAAAGTGGGGCCTACTCAATTTGACAAAGAAATAACCTCCTTTCAATCATTAAATGGAAACAGGAAGTGGATATGTTTGGTTGGCAGCAAATCTTTAATAAGAATTTAACCAAAATTTCTTATCATCTTAGCAACATAGTTGCTTCAGTATTCCATTCAAAATGGGAGATTTAACAGCATCTTCAAGAATTCAAAATGAGAGATTTTGCAATTATAAGGGAGTACAGTGCAATCTTTCTCAAGAATATCATACGGATTTTTCCCTACTTCGATCCGCCGATGTGTTCTTCACAAAAAACGTGTGTTAGAGGGATTCTCAAGAGAATCGACTCAGGTATGTTAAGGATAATCCTTCTTTCTTTTGGCATGTTCCAAGTAACGATACGTAAACGTAATGCTATTTCATAATTATTTCTACTCTTAGTACTTAAGGATGTCTATGTTATTCATTCCTGTAAAGTGATATTCAAGCATGTCTAAGCATATTCCTAGTCTCTATTGAGGTATTTGATAAAGATGTTAATGTTTATAATATAGTGATACATGTACATGCATCTTTACACCTTTACCATCGAGCTACGGCCGGTCAGGCAGTCATACATTTACCACCGCGCTACGGTCGGTCGGGCAGTTACCACCACTTGGGCAGTTAGTATCATCATTTACCACTGGTTGGGCAGTCATTTATATTCATTTACCACCGAGATACGGCCGGTCGAGCAGTTATGCATTTACCTCGAGCTACGGCCGGTTGGGCAGTTATGCATTTACCACCGCACTACGACTGGTCGGGTAGTTACCACTGATAAGTTGGGCAGTCATGCATCATACGTTATGGATAATAGAAACAATCTCAAAAAGAAGAATTGTATATACATACATATGTAATTATGATAAATATGCATATATGGTGGAACTTTAGAGATTCAGGTTGATTCTTATATGTATTTAAAGTAAAGTTGGCTTACTGTTATGTTTCAGTTTTGCCTTACATACTCATTACATTATTCGTACTGACGTCCTTTTGTTGGGGAAACTACACTCATGCCTGCAGATATAGATAATCAGTTTGACGAGCCCTCAGAGTAGACGAGATTGACTTCAGTGAAGGATCAGTAAGACTCTACCTCATTCGGAGTGCAGCCGAGTCTATGAGTCATCGTGTTAGAATTTTGCTACAGACTTATGGGTAGGATATCCTGTCCCATTTGATGTCAAATAATGTTAGAGGCTTTGTAGACAGAGGTTCATTTTGCACAGTATGTTAGAGGCCTTGATGGCCCATATGTATTCATGGTTTAAGAAAAATGGTTCAGTAATACAGTGCTGCCCACTTATAGTTATACATTATGAGTTGTGGCCATATTAGCCCATGATAGTTATATAAGAAAAATAATGAGTTACATAGTGGTTCGCTCGGGCCAGCACGACACCGGGTTCCAGCCACGCCACCCTAGGTTTGGGGCGTGACATGCGGGTTGTTATATTATGTTGTTATGTTTTTAGCACATGTGGTATGGTTAAGAGGATTGACAGGGGTGTTCGCACATGAGTTGTTTGTGCTATAGTTACTATTGATATTTCACATGCGGCGTGAGAAGGCAGACTATATATTTTGGGTTTGCGCATGTGGCGAGACAAAGCGAGAATTTGTTTTATTGTTGTACATGCGGCGAAACAAGGTGGGCTATGTCGGTGATGATTATGGCCTGGGGGAAATATTATGGATGTTAATTTTGTGGTGGTGTGACCTTCTTATTTGTGTCATGCATATTACAAGTCTTGTTGTGTTGTTTCAAATATGCCATTTGGTAACTCTGATCTTACTTATTGACTCGAGCTGTGATAGTACACTGCACAAGCATACACCATAATTTGTCACTTATATCAGTCCAAGAATATGAACCTTGTTGTTTGCTGATCATTTACATGCAGTCTTTTATACGTGAGTTGTATTATTGGCGTGTCAGTTGTCCGTGCGGATATGAGATATTGCTACTATTGGCACATGAGTTGTCCATGTGAATTTGAGATATTGTTACTCTTAGCACGTGAGATGTTTGTGCGGATGTGATTGGTAATGTGGTCACAAGATGCCACGTGATTAGGGTTCATTATTTGGGACACATCAATTTTGATTATGAGGTGTGGTACCTCGGCGTAATTCTTGTATAAAACTTGTGTGAGAGCGGTTGATTATTGGGCTATTACTTATTCTCCTTTCATGGTTTCACTCGACTTTAACTGTATTATGCTTACTTTACGGCATTATTAGTTGTTTGCTCATTGTTGCTAATTGTTACTTCTAGTTTCCATTTTCAAGTATAGTGTTGTTATTCTTACCATGTTTAGCTTTATATTCATACTTGTGTAGGTTTTTATATATAATAGTTTTCTTGATTGTTCCTCATCACTACTCCACTGAGGTTAGTCTTGATACTTACTGGGTACCGCTATGGTGTACTCATGCTACGCTTGCTGCACATATTTGTGTAGATCCAGGTACCTCGGAGCGAGCTGGTCAGTAGTTAGCTGACCATGAGTTGCAATGGAGATTTCAAGGTATAACTGTTGTTGTGTTCGCAGGCCTCAGAGTCACCTTCTGAAGCTTTATTTAATTACTGTTTACTTGTATGCAAAATAGTGACATATTTGATATTCTTAGTTAATCTTATAAAATCATTTGACTTGTACTACCAGTTTTGGGATGTTTTATATTTATTTTGGATTGTTGGCTCTGTATAGAATTTTTTGGTTCATCTTTTATACTTGACTGGTGAAAATCTGTTATTAATTCAGTAAGTACTGAGCTTACCTAGTCTTAGAGAATAGGTGCTATCATGACTCCAAAGGAGGGATTTTGGGTCATGACATTGAGGTGCAATTGTGTCACGACAAAAACCCCAATCTGTCATGATGGATCCTAACACACTTGCTAGGCAAGTAAAATATAACCATAAAGATGGATTTATAGAATAACATAAGCCTGAAACCTTCATAATATAATAATGGCATAACATAATAAATCCCCCATGATTGGTAACTACAGAGTCATGAGATCTAATAAGGAAATCCAAGTCTTAAATGACCAAATAAAATATTGTCTGAAATAAGACAACAATATATAAGCAATGAAACGACACGACCGCATACAAGAATGCAACTCCACCTTGTCCCTTGATGCTCAGCTCAATAAGAAACCCTGCTACTACTGACTAGTCCTGACACATGGATCTACACAATTAAGTGATGAGTGAAGCATGAGTACAAAACACCCAATGTACTTAGGAATTACCATAGCTAATCTCGGCGAGGTAAAAGAAGTAAGAATTATAAATGATACTAGTATAACATGTACAGTTTCATAATTCAGCAAGTACAGAACAATCAAGTGATAAAGTCATAAAGCAGATAAAGAACCAGCTGTGTGTGTTCACAATTACTCGGGTACTCTGCTCAGTTAATGATCCAACATATAAAGATGATACACAAATAAATTAGGTAAATAACCACATAAATTACAAGTAAAGATGAAATGCAAAATCAAGAACAAACACTGGCCAGAGTTACCTCAATATTCCATATCCGTACCAAACCGCTGATTAGTTTTCCTCAAATCCCCATGTACACCATCAAGAAGGCACATGAGAGGGTGACTCTAGGGGGGTGGATCCATATCCACACGCATGCACAACCAAATTCAACGTGCTACCATCCTGACGTGGTCACAAGCTCCATATCATAAATACTCTGGTGCTTACACACGGGCTCAAACCCCACACATATGCTCACCCATAGCACGTAGCTATCACAAATTACTCAGGTAACTAGTACCTCAACCATGTTTGGGTATGATACTTACCTCAAGCCCACCAATCCAATACTCTAAGAATCCCTTCCATCTTAAGTCAGCCTCCGAATGATTCGAATCTAGTTAAAATGACTTAATACCACCAATAAGATCCATATGAAATGATTCCAAAAGACAAAGCTAAGATATTTAACTCGAGTAAAAAGTTCAACCCTAAGCATGCACCCTAGAACTCAACAAAATTCAATTATGAGTCCAGCCATACCAAAATCATCCAATTCCAACCATAAATCGACCCTCAAATTATCACATCTCACTCTCTAATAGCATAGTCTAAACATCCCCAAATCCCATCTTAAATTCATGAAAAATAGGTGTAATAATCAATGGGTAATTAATTTCTAATACCAAAATCGAATAAACTTCACTAACTTAAGGCTAGCAAGTTCGTCGTAGTGTGGACATTTTACGCTGAACAGTGCATTGGTGAGTTGAAGAAATTTTTTGGAAATGCGGGGCATTTCAGAGGCAGAAACCTGGGAAAATTTTGGACCATCATTGTGATGAACCAAAAGGGTCATCCCGTATATTCTATCTAATTCTGTGTTCTGAGGACGTGAAAACCTCCTTCTGTCTCACCTCAATTTTGCGTGCGCAACCCGGGCGTGTAGCCGGGAAGCCTTTATGTGAAAAATTGATTAAAAAAATGATGCAAATTTTGTATTGGAAATTTGAATAAAGTTGACTTTAGTCAATGTTTTTGGTAAGCGGACCCGGACCCATGATTTGACGGTCCCGGAGGGTCCGTAGAAAAATATGGGACTTGGGCGTATGCCCAGAATCGAATTCCGAGATCCCAAGTCCGAGAAATGAATTTTTAAAGAAAATTGCTTTCTGAAAAATATAAAAGTTTTTGAAAATGAAATTTGAGGCGAAACCTGTGATATCGGGCTATATTATGATTTCGAATCCCGGTACAGGTTCGATATGACTTATATGTGTTATCTGTGAAATTTGGTAAGAAACAAACTTAGTTTGACGTGATTCGGACCTTAAATGCAAAACATAATGTTTATAGAAGGTTGAAGAATTTTCATGGATATTTAGTTTAATTTATCGTGTTAGTGTTGTTTGATGCGGTTTGAAACCTCGAGAGAGTCCGTGTTAGGTTATATGACTTGTGTGTATGGTTGGACGGGGTCCCGGGAGGCCTTTGGTACGTTTAGGATGCTCATCGGGTGTTTTTAGAACTTGGCAGACAGCTGAACCATTGATGGTTCTGGTGTCTCGCACCTACGATGGATTTTCCGCAGGTGCGGCGAGGGGCTCGCATGTGCGGAATTAGACAAAACCCCCAATCCTCGCAGGTGCGGTTAGTTTTCCGCAGGTGCGGAGCCGCAGATGCGGCCATTTGACCACAAGAGAGACCCCAAAAATTAGTGCGTTTTCGCACCTGCGATGATAGTTTCGCAGGTGCGGGACCGTAGGTGCGATCCTAGGGTCGCAGGTGCGGAATGGCTGCGCAAAAAAGGGACAGAACCGAGGGTATATGTTATTTTCACCATTTTATAATTTGGGGAGCTCGGGAGAGGAGATTTTTGAAGGATTTTTCACCTGGGTAATTTGAGTAAGTTATTTCTATCCATTATAGACCAATTTCCATATTTCCAATCTTAAATCCATCCTTTAATTTCAAAACTTTTGGGTAGAAAATGGGCTAAACTTCATAGACCAAATTATTGAGTTTTGATTGGGTTTTTGACCTCGGATTTGAGAGATTTTCATATGTTTAGACTCCTGAGTGAATGGGTGTCCGGAAAATATAATTTTTTCCTGATTCCGAGACATGGGCCCAGGGAACTTTTTGGGCAATTTTCCTAATTTCGCGTATTAGCTTCGAATTTATTTTTTAAACTAATTGCTTGTAATATTATTTACGCGATGCTATTGATTTGAGTAGATTTGGGCCATTGGTAGTTGGATACCCGTGGCAAGAACGTGATTTCAAGTTTGGTTTGAGCAGTTGAGGTAAGTATCTTGCCTAACCTTATGTGAGGGAATTACCCCCTAGGATTTGAGTCTTCTATGTTGATTGTTGTCCGTGTACGTGAGGTGACGAGCGCATGCTTGAAATTATTTGTGGAAAGTTGACCCTTTAGGAATCTTATATCCTTATATTCGCCGAGTTTGAATTGCCCTTAGTATGATTAAATTTCCTAATTTATGGTGTCATCCTTAATTGCTTAAATGTGAAAGTTCATATTTTCGGATTTACTCCTAATTGACTTATCTGAAGATTCTTATTCCCTTTACTGTCATGCTATGTCTTATTAACTGCTTATCTCCAGTTTGCTATTATCCTCATCTCAACCTATAATTGTTTTGGATGTTATATGGATTTATGATTATTCTATGCTGCTTTGCCTTAAGTGGAAATTGTTGAATATTCTATACCTTCGTGACTTTACCTTATATGAAGTTATCGGATTTGTGTTTATTTCTTGTTGTTCGCCCGTGTAATTAGGTGCAGCTGTTACATGCTATTTTCCTTCATTGTGGGGCGATTTCTTAATATGCCTAGCTCTTATTGTGTTTATTTCTCGTGAACTAGTTTTTCCTATCTTCATATCGAAGGCTATTGAATGGATGTTATTAATTGTATTCTGAACTGTTGCCCGTGTTGTTGTTGTTGTACTGGTTGTGGTGATGCACGAGGTTTCTGCTGTGCGGTTGTTGATATAGGGATTTGCACTAGGTTTCTTCCGTGTCGTATTTATTACTGATATTGCACATGCGGCGTGATAAGGCGTGATATGATATTGAGTGTTGCACATGTGGCTTGACAAGGTAGGAAAATGTTTATCCACGTGTGGCGAAACAAGGCGGGCATACACTGTACTATTGCACACGTGGCGAGACAAGGTGGGCTATGTCAGGGATTGTTGTGATACATGTGTCGGCCTGAGGGCATCCCTTGTTGTTGATATTTTGTACTGGAACACTTACCGTGTGAGTTCATTCGTGTGGATATTTATGAGATGAAAATGTATGTGTCAGCCGACTGATTGATAGTAGCGTAGTTGCCGTTGTGAAGACTCAAGGTAAAACTGTTTCAGCGTTCGCGGTTTCAGAGTCACTATCTCATCTCTTGTTGCATTGTTGCACTTATTTCATAACATTGATATTTTTAGGATTTTAGTATAAATTCTTAAAATCTTATGACTTGTACTTCCTGGTTTTGGGAATATAAAATGTATAAAGATTTATTTATTTTATAAAGGTATTAGAATCCATTTATTATTGTTGTTATTCCCAAATATTAGGCTTACATAGTCCTTAAGACTAGGTGCCATCACAATACCCAATGGAGAAAATTTGGGTCTTGACAAGTTGGTATCAGAGATCTAGGTTCATAGGTGCTACGAGTCGTAAGAGGGTTTGGTAGAGGCTTGAGGATCGGTATGGAGACGTCTGTACTTATCTTCGAGAGGATCCAAAACTAACAGGACAATTTCACTTCCTTCATTCCTATCGTGCAAGTTCATTGATCTTGAAGTTTTAAATTTATCATTTCATTCTCTCACAGATGGTGAGAACGCGAGCTGCGGATTCTGAGGAGGTTACCCCCGGAGCAGATGCCGCCAAGGGCAGGGGTAGAGGTAGAGGCCGACGAGGGGCATGTGTTGCAGCTAGAGCACCTGCTAGAGCAGTCGTTGAGGAGCCGCCGATAGTTCCAGTTGGGGAACCAGGGGCACCTGTTGTTACACCCGGACTTCAAGAGACCTTGGTACAGTTCTGGGATGTGATTGGTATCTTGACTCAGGCGGGATGGACTCCGGGTGCACCAGCTACTTCACAGGGCGGGGGAGGAGCACATACTCCCGTCTCCCATACTCCGGAGCAGCGAGATCAGGTTGGTCAGGTTCTAGGTGTCATGGCAGCACAACCTGGGGTCCCAATTCCGCCCGTGGTTAGGGCAGCACCGTCTGAGGAGGAACAACTTATACTCGAGAGGTACAAAAAGTACCACCGTCCTACCTAGTGGATTGGCGACAGATGATGCCTAGGGTTTCCTGGAGGAGTGACACCACATTCTTCATACTATGGGTATTGTGGAGACTAGAGGGGTTGCTTTCGTTACGTTCCTGCTCAGGGGAGCGTCTTATCAGTTGTGGCGGGCATATGATTTGGGTAGCCCGGCTAAGTCAGCTACACTTACATGGGGTCAATTTTTAGAGATGTTCGTGAGTGAGTTTGTAACTCAGTCCCTCCGAGATGCATGGCGTGCGGATTTTGAGCGGTTGTGCCAGGGCACTATGTCAGTACCAGAGTATGCCGTCAGGTTCAATGATTTGTCCAGGCATGCACCTACTTTGGTTGCTACAGTTAGAGAACATGTTCGCAGATTCATCGAGGGCCTCAGGTGTGATATTCAGTCTCAGATCGTTAGAGGGACGACATACGGGACTATCATAGAGATGTTAGACGAGGTCAGGAGAGAGAGGGCAGAGAGGTGAGGAGCCCTAGTGGGCCAGAGAGATTTACTGGTCCTTATTATGGAGGCAAGGTATGACACGGTAGAGGTTTTATGGGTCATCCAGTTCAGTTTGCATTGCCGGCTTTGCATGGGGTCTCAGGTACTCATGGGTCTCAGAGTACTCAGGTCGCACAGTTTCCACAGCCACGTCATTAGAGAGGTTTTTTTGAGTATGGAGATACCAGCCATAGGATTAGAGATTGTCCCAGGCTCCGGGCAGATGTGTTACAGCAGGGCACTCAGGCTAGTAGAGGGCGCCCAATAGGGGGAGGCCCGACCCATTGATGTGTTTCGTATAATAGGTTGGAGGCCGTTGTGCCAGACATTATAGTATAGGTTTGTTTTGTTTTGTTACAGAGGGCACCATTTGTATTTCATTATAGCTCCGCTGGTGGGGACGAGTTCCCTCACTGTTGTTTTGTTTATGAGTAAGTTTCATAATTTGCACACTGCTTTTGTGTTTGCTCCTGTTGGGAGATTCTGTGGGTAGTAGCCCATGTCTATTATTTGTCTTTATTAAGTATTGAGAGATCTGAGACTAGTAATAAATTCATGTTGTCCAGTACGGTTGGTTTGATGTGATTCCTGAGTATTTTTGTTTACGAGTTGTGATTTTGATACTCCATAGAGATATGAGATCAGCTAGCATGACGATTTTTATCAGCTGGGATGAATTAGTGGAAAATTTCAATTTGGCAGGATATATTTTCGGTATGTGATTCAGAGTGGAGGGCGAGGTCCTCGTGATATTTGTGATCCGATATGTTGGAACCGGGCTGAGTACCGCATTGGAAATTGTATCAGGATGGTATCTTGTGACTTATTCATGTGCTTTAGTTCCTTCCTTGTTATGTTGTTGTGTAAGTTAGCATTGATAGAGAGTCATACATGTCGGGCTTGTTTAATAGCTTCCTTATGTGTTTCTCCTTTCATATTCAGTCATTTTCGTTTTATGCTCCTTGAGTTTTATCTTGCGGGGTTTGTGCCCGGTGGTGTTAGTTGTGGCTCGGTGATTTATGTTTCAAGGTCATGAAGTTTTTGTGTTTCTTGCTTTATTATAAGTGTAATGGAGGTTGGGAATATAGTTCTATTGGATATGAGGCTAATTACCAATGCTGAGTTGATTTTGGGCAGCCATTGCGACCCAAGTGTTATTATGAACCTATGTGTGATGTGCCATATTGTGTGGTCGTGCATTATGGGTATATTCATGAGTTAATGCAGCTGGTTGGGGCTAATATCATATGTAGATTTAGAATCGAGTATTTTGGAAATGAGTAGAAGGTCAGAAATTTAGGTTAGAGGCTTATCGGTAGTAATAGAGAAGCTAAATTGTGGTTGTGGTGGTGTCGTGAGTCTTATGTAGACTGTGGTGACGTGGGATCACCCGGGGGTGTGTGTTGGAAAATGCGCAATCAGTGATTTGATGAGTTCAAAGTAAATCTTAGCACGTTTGAGGACGAACGTTTGTTTAAGAGGGGGAGATTATAATGACCCAAAAGGGTCACCCTATATATTCCATCTAATTATGTGTTCCGAGGTCGTAAAAACCTCCTTCTATATCACCTCGATTTGCATGTGCAGCCGGGCGTGTAGTCGGGAAGCCTTTATGTGAAAAAAGTGATTAAAAAAATGATGAAACTTTTGTATTGGAAATTTAAATAAAGTTGACTTCAGTCAACGTTTTCGGTAAACGGACCCGGACCCATGATTTGACGGTCCCAAAGGGTCTGTAGAATAATATGGGATGTGGGCGTATGCCCGGAATCGAATTCCGAGTCCCAAGTCCGAGAAATGAATTTTTAAAAAAAATTGCTTTCTGAAAAATATAAAGGTTTTTGAAAATGAAATTTGAGGCGAAACATGTTATATCGGGTCGTATTACGATTTCGAAGCCCGGTACAGGTTCGATATGATTTATATGTGTTATCTGTGAAATTTGGTAAGAAACGAACTTAGTTTGACGTGATTCGGACCTTAAATGCAAAACTTAATGTTTATAGAAGGTTGAAGAAATTTCATGGATATTTATTTTAATTCATCATGTTAGTGTTGTTTTATGTGGTTTGAAACCTCGAGCGAGTCCGTGTTAGGTTATATGACTTGTTTGTGTTGTTGGACGGGGGTCCCGGAGGGCCTTGGGTACCATTAGGATGCTCATCGGGTGTTTTTAGAACTTGGGAGACAGCTGAACCATTGTTGGTTCTGGTGTCTCGCACCTGTGATGTATTTTCCGTAGGTGCGGCGAGGGGTTCGCAGGTGCGGAATTAGACCAAACCCCCAATCCCCGCAGGTGCGGTTAGTTTTCGGCAGGTGTGGCCATTTGACCGCAAGTGCGACCCCAGACTTTTTTGTGGGTTTTCGCACCTGCGATGATAGTTCCGCAGGTGCGGGACCGTAGGTGCGGGACCGCAGGTGCGGTCCTAGGGTCGCAGGTGAGGAATGGCTTGGCAGAAAAGGGGCAGAACCGAGGGTTTATGTTAGTTTCACCATTTTATAATTTGGGGAGCTCGGGAGAAGTGATTTTCAAAGGATTTTGCACCTGGGTAATTTGGATAATATATTTCTATCCATTATAGACCAATTTCCATATTTCTAATCCTAAATCCAACCTTTAATTTTGAAAATTTTAGGTAGAAAATGGGCTAAACTTCATAGACCAAATTATTTTTTGATTGGGTTTTTGACCTATGATTTGAGAGATTTTCATATGTTTAGACTCGTGAGTGAATGGGTGTCCGGAAAATATAATTTTTGCCCGATTCCGAGACGTGGGCCCACGGAACTTTTTGGGCAATTTTCCTAATTTCGCGTTTTAGGTTCGAATTTATTTTTTAAACTAGTTGCTTGTAATATTATTTACACGATGCTATTGATTTGAGCAGATTTGGGCCATTGGGAGTCAGATACCCGTGGCAAGAACGTGATTTCAAGTTTGTTTTAAGCGGTTGAGGTAAGTATCTTGCCTAACTTTGTGTGGGGGAATTACCCCCTAGGATTTGAGTCTTCTATGTTGATTTTAGTCCGTGTACGTGAGGTGACGAGCACACGCTTGGACTTGTTTGTGGAAAGTTGACCCTTTAGGAATCTTAGATCCTTATATTCGCCGAGTTTGAATTACCCTTAGTATGATTGAATTTCCTAATTTATAATGTCATCCTTAATTGCTTAAATGTTAAAGTTCTTATTTTAAAATTTACTCCTAATTGACTTATCTGAAGGTTTTTATTCCCTTTACTGTCATGCTATGTCTTCTTAACTGCTTATCTCCAGTTTGCAATTATCCTCATCTCAACCTATAATTGTTTTGGATGTTATATGGATTTATGATTATTCTATGTTGCTTGTCCTTAAGTGGAAATTGTTGAATATTCTATAGCTTCGTGACTTGCCCTTATATGAAGATATTGGATTTGTGTTGATTTCTTGTTGTTCACCCGTGGAATTAGGTGCAGCTGTTTCATGCTATTTTCCTTCCTTGTGGGGTGATTTCTTAATATTCCTAGCTCTCCTTATTGTGTTTATTTCTCGTGTACTAGTTTTTCCTATCTTGTGATCGAAGGTTATTGAATTGATGTATTAATTGTATTCTGAAGTGTTGCCCATGTTGTTGTTGTTGTACTGGTTGTGGTGATGCACGAGGTTTCTGCCATGCGGTTGTTGATATAGGGATGTGCACGAGGTTTCTGTCGTGCTGTGTTTATTACTGATATTGCACATGCGGCGTGATAAGGCGGGATATGAGATTGAGTGTTGCGCATGTGGCGTGACAAGGTAGGAACATGTTTATGCACATGTGGCGAAACAAAGCGGGCATATACTGAACTATTGCACACGTGGACAGACAAGGCGGGCTATGTCAAGGATTTTTTAGATATAAGTGTCGGCATGGGGGCATCCCTTGTCGTTGATATTATGTACTGGAACACTTACCATGTGAGTTCATTCGTGTGGAAATTTATGAGACGAAAATGTAAGTGTTTCCCCTTTGCTTTCTTTATGTTTATTGTTTGTTGAAATCAGGTTAGGACACCTGCACAAGCATCCACGTAGTTAAGTACTATTAGTGGATTCAGGACTCCTTGTTGTTTTCAAATATAGATACTCATGTTGTGTTTACTGTATGGGTGGGCATGACCCAATTGGCATGTGAGTCGTCCGTGCAGTTAGTACTCAAATGATGGCGCAAGTTTCCAAGTGTTAGGGTTCGGATATTAGGACCCGTAAAATGATGATTTGTCCGAGGTTCGGAACCTCGTGGAGATGACTATGAATTGATGTAGAAATGGATGAAGTTGTTAAGTCATTACATACTCGTGTTGTATGTTTACATGCCGGATTTGTCTGTGGTCTATTCAGTCTTTGTGTTACTTCATGGTTTCCACTGATACTTATTGTTTTCCTTCTTCATCGAATTCAGTGTTGTTAGCTATATTACGTTGCCTTTATGTATATCATTACTTCCCTGATTTCTATATTGATAATTGTTCAGTCACTGGGTGTCTTGACTAGTCCTCGTCACTAGTTTACCGAGGTTAATCTTGATACTTACTGGGCACCTCTATGGTGTGCTCATACTACTCTTCTGCACATTTTTTTTCAGATTCCAGGTTTTTGCATAGCCGGCCGAGTAATTGATAGTAGCGCGGTTGTCGTTGTGATGACTCAAGGTAAAACTGTTTCAACTTTCGCAGTTTCGGAGTCACTATCTCATCTTTTGTTGCACTTATTTCTGAACATTGATATTTTTAGGATTTTAGTGTAAATTCTTAAAAGCTTGTGACTTGTACTTCCGGGTTTTGGGAATATAAAATATGTAAAGATTTATTTATTTTAGAAAGGTATTAAAATCCATTTATTATTGTTGTTATTCCTGAATATTAGGCTTACCTAGTCCTTAAGACTAGGTGCCATCACGATACCCAACGGAGAAAAATTTGAGTCGTGACCATTATTTTGTCCATTATGCGGCTGCATAATTATTTCGCGGGCCTAGCAATCTATTGCAAATCCCACATAAAAATTTCTAGAAGGATGTTCTGCGGCGCATTGGTCTGCGGACCGTAGAAAAATCGCAAAGCGAAGCAGAAAATGCCCAGTTCTCGAGGGCCATTATGCGGACCTCATAAGCTTTATACAATCGCCCATGTGTCCACAAAACAGTTTCGGAGCTTAATTTTTCTGGTTTTTCTAAACCGACCATATTCCATTATATAGACTTTACAAACCATTTCTTAAGTAAAAACTTGGTATTTTGAGAGTGAGAGATTTCTCTAGAGTTAGAGGGGGAGTTCCTAAGCTCATCATTCATCAATTCTTGCTCAAAGTTGAAGAATTCGCAAGAAGAATTAACGAGGTCTTCTTCCTAGAGGTAAGGTTTTACTCTATAGTCGTCAGTTTCGTAATTTTAACTGATAATAGGTAAAAAACCAAGCAAATTCTTGGGTGTGAATGTTTTTATTTTACATGCATGTACCATCAAGAGTAGTAGGAATTTTGCTGAGCTCTTATGAGTAAACATAGCATAGTACGGTGAAAGAATACACCATACAAGTATCTTGAAACCTTGATGCACCAAAGTATTCGATAAAATGCTCTAGTGAGATGGAACTATGGACTCCTTCCTTATTTGTGTTAAATTTTACTATATTTATAAATAAATCCAAGTGGCTAAATATTCTGGAACATCATAGTAATTTACAAGCTCAAGGCAAGTTATGTTAGCTAAACTCTTTTCTTAGAATTGACCCCACAATATCCTTGTAAGTCATGTGATGCTTATTATAAATTGAGGATCGGTATGGAGACGTCTGTACTTATCTTCGAGAGGCTACGGAACTAACAGGAACAATTTCACTTCCTTCATTCCTATTGTGCGAGTTCATTGATCTTGAAGTTTGAAATTTATCATTTCATTCTCTCACAGATGGTGAGAACGCGAGCTGCGGATTCTGAGGAGGTTACCCCCAGAGCAGATGCCGCCAAGGGCAGGGGTGGAGGTAGAGGCCGACGAGGGGTATGTGTTGCAGCTAGAGCACCTGCTAGAGTAGCCGTTGAGGAGCCGCCGATAGTTCCAGTTGGGGAACCGGGGGCACCTGTTGTTACACCCGGACTTCAAGAGACCTTGGCACAGTTCTGGGATGTGATTGGTACCTTGAATCAGGCGGGATGGACTCCGGGTGCACCAGCTACTTCACAGGGCTGGGGAGGAGCACATACTGGTTGTGGTGATGCACGAGGTTTCTGCCGTGCGGTTGTTGATACAGGGATTTGCACGAGGTTTCTTCCGTGTCGTGTTCATTACTGATATTGCACATGCGGCGTGATAAGGCGGGATATGATATTGAGTGTTGCACATGTGGCTTGACAAGGTAGGAACATGTTTATGCACGTGTGGTGAAACAAGGCGGGCATACACTGTACTATTGCACACGTGGCGAGACAAGGTGGGTTATATCACGGATTGTTGTGATACATGTGTCGGCCTGAGGGAATCCCTTGTTGTTGATATTATGTACTGGAACACTTACCTTGTGAGTTCATTCGTGTGGAAATTTATGAGATCAAAATGTATGTGTTGCCTCTTTGCTTTCTTTATGTCTAGTGTTTGTTATAATCAGGTTAGGACACCTCCACAAGCATACACATAGTTAAGTACTATTAATGGATTCAGGACTCCTTGTTGTTGTCAAATATAGATACTCTTGATGTGCTTACCGTATGGGTGGGCATGACCCAATTGGCACGTGATTCATCCGTGCAGTTAGTACTTGAATGATGGTACAAGTTGCCAAGTGTTAGGGTTCGGATATTGGGACCCGTAAAATGAGGATTTGTCCGAGGTTCGGAACCTCATGGAGATGACTATGAGTTGATGAAGAAATGGATGAAATTGTTGAGTCATTACATACTCGTGTTGTATATTTACATGTCGGATTTGTCTGTGCTCTATTCAGTCTTTGTGTTACTTCATAGCTTTCGCTGATACTTATTGTTTTCCTTCTTCATCGAATTCATTGTCTTGTTAGCTATATTACGTTACCTTTATGTATATCATTATTTCCCTGATTTCTATATTGATACTTGTTCAGTCTTAGTAGACCAGTGGGTGTCTTGACTAGTCCTCGTCACTACTTCACTGAGGTTAGTCTTGATACTTACTGGGCACCGCTGTGGTGTGCTCATACTACTCTTCTGCACATTTTTGTGAAGATTCCAGGTTTTTGCATAGTCGGCCGACTAATTGATAGTAGCGTAGTTACCATTGTGAAGACTCAAGGTAAAACTGTTTCAGCGTTCTCGGTTTCAGAGTCACTATCTCATCTCTTGTTGCACTGTTGCACTTATTTCTGAACATTGATATTTTTAGGATTTTAGTATAAATTCTTCAAATCTTATGACTTGTACTTCCTGGTTTTGGGAATATAAAATGTGTAAAGATTTATTTATTTTAGAAAGGTATTAGAATCCATTTATTATTGTTGTTATTCCCAAATATTAGGCTTACATAGTCCTTAAGACTAGGTGCCATCACAATACCCAATGAAGAAAATTTGGGTCGTGACAAGTTGGTATCAGAGATCTAGGTTCATAGGTGCTACGAGTCGTAAGAGGGTTTGGTAGAGGCTTGAGGATCGGTATGGAGACGTCTGTACTTATCTTCGAGAGGCTCCGAAACTAACAGGACAATTTCACTTCCTTCATTCCTATCGTGCAAGTTCATTGATCTTGAAGTTTGAAATTTATCATTTCATTCTCTCACAAATGGTGAGAACGCGAGCTGAGCCTTCTGAGGAGGTTACCCCCGGAGCAGATGCCGCCAAGGTCAGGGGTAGAGGTAGAGGCCGACGAGGGGCATGTGTTGTAGCTAGAGCACCTGCTAGAGCAGCCGTTGAGGAGCTGCCGATAGTTCCAGTTGGGGAACCGAGGGAACCTGTTGTTACACCCGGACTTCAAGAGACCTTGGCACAGTTCTGGGATGTTATTAGTACCTTGAATCAGGCGGGATGGACTCCGGGTGCACCAGCTACTTCACAAGGCGGGGGAGGAGCACATACTCCCATCTCCCATACTCCGGAGCAGCGAGATCAGGTTGGTCAGGTTCTAGGTGTCATGGCAGCACAACCTGGGGTCCCAATTCCGCCCGTGGTTAGGGCAGCACCGTTTTAGGAGGAACAACTTAGACTCGAGAGGTATAAAAAGTACCACCCTCCTACCTTTAGTGGATTGGCGACAGATGATGCCTAGGGTTTCCTAGAGGAGTGACACCGCATTCTTCATACTATGGGTATTGTGGAGACTAGAGGGGTTGCTTTCGTTACATTCCAGCTCAGGGGAGCGGCTTATCAGTGGTGGCGGGCATATGATTTGGGTAGCCCGTCCGAGTCAGCTGCACTTACATGGGGTCAGTTTTTAGAGATGTTCTTGAGTGAGTTTGTACCTTATTCCATTCGAGATGCATGGCGTGAGGAGTTTGAGCGGTTGTGATAGGGCACTATGTTAGTATCAGAGTATGCCGTCAGGTTCAATGATTTGTCCAGGCATGCACCTACTTTGGTTGCTACAGTTAGAGAGCATGTTCGCAGATTCATCGAGGGCCTCAGGTGTGATATTCGGTTTAGCATGCTGGGGAGTTGGAGTCGGATATTTCATTTCAGCAGGTGATAGGTATTGCTCGCAGAGTTGAGGGCATCCTGGATCGTGGGAGGGACGACATACGGGACTATGACAGAGATGTTAGACGAGGTCAGGAGAGAGAGGGCAGAGAGGTGAGGTGGCCTAGTGGGCCAGAGAGATTTAGTGGTCCTTATTATGGAGGCAAGGTACGACACGGTAGAGGTTTTATGGGTCACACAGTTCAGTTTGCATTGCCGGATTTGCATGGGGTCTCAGGTTTTCATGGGTCTCAGAGTACTCAGGTCGCACAGTTTCCACAGCCACGTCATTAGAGAGGTTGTTTTGAGTATGGAGATACCAGCCACATGATTAGAGATTGTCCCAGGCTCCGGGCAGATGTTTACAGCAGGGCACTCAGGCTAGTAGAGGGCGCCCAAGAGGGTGAGGCCCGACCCGTTGATGTGTTTCGTATAGTAGGTTGGAGGCCGTTGTGCCAGACGTTATAGTATAGGTATGTTTTGTTTTGTTACAGAGGGCACCATTTGTATTTCATCATAGCTCCACTGGTGGGGACGAGTTCCCTCACTGTTGTTTTGTTTATAAGTAAGTTTCATGGTTTGCACTCTGCTTTTGTGTTTGCTCCTGTTGGGAGATTCTGTGAATAGTAGCCCATGTCTATTATTTGTCTCTATTAAGTATTGAGAGATATGAGACCAGTAGTAAATTCATGTTGTCTAGTACGGTAGGTTTGATGTGATTCCTGAGTATTTTTGTTTACGAGTTATGATTTTGATACTCCATCGAGATGTGAGGTCAGCTAGCATGACGATTTTTATCAGCTGGGATGAATTAGTGGAAGATTTGCAATTTGGCAGGATATATTTTCGGTATGTGATTCAGAGTAGAGGGCGAGGTCCTCGTGATATTTGTGATCCGATGTGTTGGAACCGGGCTGAGTACCGCATTGGAAATTGTATCAGGATGGTATCCTTGTGACTTATTCATGTGCTTTAGTTCCTTCCTTGTTATGTTGTGCTGTAAGTTAGCATTGATAGAGAGTCATGCATGTCGGTCTTGTTTAATAGCTTCCTTATGTGTTTCTCCTTTCATATTCAGTCATTTTTGTTTTATGCTCCTTGAGTTTTATCTTGCGTGGTGTGTGCCCGGTGGTGTTAGTTGTGGCTCAGTGATTTATGTGTCAAGTTCATGAAGTTTTTGTGTTTCTTGCTTTATTATAAGTGTAATGGAGGTTGGGAATATAGTTCTATCAGATATGAGGCTAATTACCAATGCTGAGTTGATTTCGGGCAGCCATTGCGACCCAAGTGTTATTATGAACCTATGTGTGATGTGCCATATTGTGTGGTCGTGCATTATGGGTATAGTCATCAGTTAATGCAGCTGGTTGGGGCTAATATCGTATGCAGATTTAGAATCGAGTATTTTGGAAATGAGTAGAAGGTCAGTAATTGAGGTAAGAGGCTTATCGGTAGTAATAGAGAAGCTAAATTGTGGTTTTGGTGGTGTCGTGAGTCTTATGTAGACTGTGGTGACGTGGGATCACCCGGGGGTGTGTGTTGGAAAATGCGCAATCAGTGATTTGATGAGTTCAAAGTAAATCTTAGCACGTTCGAGGACGAACGTTTGTTTAAGAGGGGGAGATTATAATGACCCAAAAGGGTCACCCCATATATTCTATCTAATTCTCTGTTCCGAGGTCGTAAAAACCTCCTTCTATCTCACCTTGATTTGCATGCGCAGCCGGGCGTGTAGCCGGGAAGCCTTTATGTGAAAAAGTGATTAAAAAAAATGATAAAAATTTTGTATTGGAAATTTAAATAAAGTTGACTTCAGTCAACGTTTTCGGTAAAGGGACCCGGACCCATGATTTGACGATCCCGAAGGGCCTGTAGAAAAATATGGGACTTGGGCGTATGCCCGGAATCGAATTCCGAGTCCCAAGTCCGAGAAATGAATTTTTAAAGAAAATTGCTTTCTGAAAAATATAAAGGTTTTTGAAAATGAAATTTGAGGCGAAACCTGTTATATCGGGCCATATTACGATTTCGAAGCCCGGTACAGGTTCGATATGATTTATATGTGTTATCTGTGAAATTTGGTAAGAAACGAACTTAGTTTGACATGATTCGGACCTTAAATGCAATACTTAATGTTTATAGAAGGTTGAAGAATTTTCATGGATATTTAGTTTAATTCATCGTGTTAGTGTTGTTTTATGTGGTCTGAAACCTCGAGCGAGTTCGTGTTAGGTTATATGACTTGTTTGTGTGGTTGGACGGGGGTCCCAGAGGGCCTTAGGTACGTTTAGGATGCTCATCGGGTGTTTTTAGAACTTGGGAGACAGCTTAACCATTGTTGGTTCGGGTGTCTCGCACCTGTGATGGATTTTCTGTAGGTGCGGCGAGGGGTTCGCAGGTGCGGAATTAGACCACACCCCCATTCCCCGCAGGTGCGGTAAGTTTTCCGTAGGTGCGGAGCCGCAGGTGTGGCCATTTGACCGCTAGTGCGACCCCAGAATTTTTAGTTGGATTTCGCACCTGCGATGATAGTTCCGCAGGTGAGGGACCGTAGGTGCGGTCCTAGGGTCGCAGGTGCGGAATGGCTGGGCAGAAAAGGGGCAGAACCGAGGGTTTATGTTAGGTTCACCATTTTATAATTTGGGGAGCTCGGGAGAGGTGATTTTCAAAGGATTTTGCACCTGGGTAATTTGGGTAAGTTATTTCTATCCATTATAGACCAATTTCAATATTTCTAATCCTAAATCCAACCTTTAATTTCGAAAATTTTGGGTAAAAAATGGGCTAAACTTCATAGACCAAATTATTGAGTTTTGATTGGGTTTTTGACCTCCGATTTGAGAGATTTTCATATATTTAGACTCGTGACTGAATGGGTGTCCGGAAAATATAATTTTGGCCAGATTCCGAGACGTGGGCCCAGGGAACTTTTTGGGCAATTTTCCTAATTTCGCGTTTTAGGTTCGAATTCATTTTTTAAACTAGTTGCTTGTAATATTATTTACACGATGCTATTGATTTGAGTAGATTTGGGCCATTGGTAGTCAGATACCCGTGGAAAGAACGTGATTTCAAGTTTGTTTTAAGCGGTTGAGGTAAGTATCTTGCCTAAACTTGTGTGGGGGAATTACCCCCTAGGATTTGAGTCTTCTATGTTGATTGTAGTCCGTGTACGTGAGGTGACGAGCACATGCTTGGACTTGTTTGTGGAAAGTTGACCCTTTAGGAATCTTAGATCCTTATATTCGCCGAGTTTGAATTGCCCTTAGTATGATTGAATTTCCTAATTTATGTTGTCATCCTTAATTTCTTAAATGTGAAAGTTCTTATTTTCAAATTTACTCCTAATTGACTTATCTGAAGGTTTTTATTCCCTTTACTGTCATGCTATGTCTTCTTAACTGCTTATCTCCAGTTTGCAATTATCCTCATCTCAACCTATACTTGTTTTGGATGTTATATGGATTTATGATTATTCTATGTTGCTTGTCCTTAAGTGGAAATTGTTGAATATCCTATAGCTTCGTGACTTGCCCTTATATGAAGTTATTAGATTTGTGTTGATTTCTTGTTGTTCACCCGTGTAATTAGGTGCAGTTGTTACATGCTATTTTCCTTCCTTGTGGGGTGATTTCTTAATATTCCTAGCTCTCCTTATTGTGTTTATTTCTCGTGAAGTAGTTTTGCCTATCTTGTGATCGAAGGTTATTGAATAGATGTATTAATTGTATTCTGAAGTGTTTCCTATCTTGTTGTTTTTCTACTGGTTGTGGTAATGCACGAGGTTTCTGCCGTGCGGTTGTTGATATAGGGATGTGCACGAGGTTTCTGTCGTGCTATGTTTATTACTGATATTGCACATGCGGCGTTATAAGGCGGGATATGAGATTGAGTGTTGCGCATGTGGCGTGACAAGGTAGGAACATGTTTATGCACGTGTGGCGAAACAAGGCGGGCATATACTGTACTATTGCACATGTGGCGAGACAAGATGGGCTATGTCAAGGATTGTTGAGATATATGTGTCGGCCTGGGGGCATCCCTTGTCGTTGATATTGTGTACTGTAACATTTACCATGTGAGTTCATTCGTGTGGAAATTTATGAGACGAAAATGTACGTGTTGCCCCTTTGCTTTCTTTATGTTTATTGTTTGTTGAAATCGGGTTAGGACACCTGCACAAGCATCCACGTAGTTAAGTACTATTAGTGGATTCAGGACTCCTTGTTGTTTTCAAATATAGATACTCATGTTGTGTTTACCGTATGGGTGGGCATGACCCAATTGGCACGTGAGTCATCCGTGTAGTTAGTAGTCAAATGATGGCGCAAGTTTCCAAGTGTTAGGGTTCGGATATCAGGACTCGTAAAATGATGATTTGTCCGAGGTTCGGAACCTCCTGGAGATGACTATGAATTGATGTAGAAATGGATGAAGTTGTTAAGTCATTACATACTCGTGTTGTATATTTACATGCCAGATTTGTCTGCGGTCTATTCAGTCTTTGTGTTACTTCATGGTTTCCGCTGATACTTATTGTTTTCCTTCTTCATCGAATTAAGTGTTGTTAGCTATATTACGTTCCCTTTATGTATATCATTATTTCCCTGATTTCTATATTGATAATTGTTCAGTCACTGGGTGTCTTGACTAGTCCTCGTCACTACTTCACCGAGGTTAGTGTTGATACTTACTGGGCACCGCTGTGGTGTGCTCATACTACTCTTCTGCACATTTTTTTCAGATTCCAGGTTTTTGCATAGCCGGCCGAGTAATTGATAGTAGCGCGGTTGTCGTTGTGAAGACCCAAGGTAAAACTGTTTCAGCTTTCGCGGTTTCAGAGTCACTATCTCATCTTTTGTTGCACAGTTGCACTTATTTCTGAACATTGATATTTTTAGGATTTTAGTGTAAATTCTTAAAAGCTAATGACTTGTACTTCCGGGTTTTGGGAATATAAAATATGTAAAGATTTATTTATTTTAGAAAGGTATTAGAATCCATTTATTATTGTTGTTATTCCTGAATATTAGGCTTACCTAGTCCTTAAGACTAGGTGCCATCACGATACCCAACGGAGAAAAATTTGGGTCGTGACAATTATTTTGTCCATTATGCGGCTGCATAATTATTTCGCGGGCCTTGCAATCCATTGCAAATCCAACATAAAAATTTCTAGAAGGATGTTCTGCGGCGCATTGGTCTGCGGACCGTAGAAAAATCGCAAAGCGAAGCAGAAAATGCCCAGTTCTCGAGGGCCATTATGCGAACCTCATAAGCTTTATACAATCGCCTATGTGTCCACAAAACTGTTTCGGAGCTTAATTTTTCTGGTTTTTTCTAAACCGACCATATTCCATTATATAAACGCTATAAACCATTTCATAAGTAAAAACTTGGTATTTTGAGAGTGAGAGATTTCTCTAGAGTGAGAGGGGGAGTTCCTAAGCATATCGTTCATCAATTCTTTCTCAAAATTGAAGAATTCGCAAGAAGAATTCACGAGGACTTCTTCCTAGAGGTAAGGTTCTACTCTATAGTCCTCAGTTTCGTAATTTTAACTGATAATAGGTAACAAACCAAGCAAATTCTTGGGTTTGAATGTTTTTATTTTACATGCATGTACCATCAAGAGTAGTAGGAATTTTGCTGAGCTCTTATGAGTAAACATAGCATAGTAGGGTGAAAGAATACACCATAGAAGTACCTTGAAACCTTGATGCACACATAGTATTCGATAAAATGCTCTAGTGAGCTGGAACTATGGACTCCTTCCTTATTTGTGTTAAATTTTACTATATTTATAAATAGATCCAAGTGGCTAAAAATTCTGGAACATCATAGTAATTCAAAAGCTCAAGGCAAGGTATGTTGGCTAAACTCTTTTCTTAGAATTGACCCCACAATATCCTGGTAAGTCCTGTGATGTTATTATAAATTGATTAATTCAACTAAGCCATGTGTAAAAGTAAATATGCATTCAATCTATACTCTAAAGAACCTTGTTATGTTGAGTTTCCATTTGAGAATGTGGTTTAAGTATGGGATGTGTGGCATTGTGTCATGATTTAAAAATGTGTTTCCTATGAAAGTTATCATGTCAAATTATGCAAGAAATCACATGTATTAAGACCTTAAATTGCTCAAATATGTGTTTAAAGTCTTGATTTGAAAGGCCTTGTTGTCGATTATCCACAATGGGATTTGAATGTACAAGAGGACAACATGAAATATGATGTGCCGCCACGTGCCAAGAATTGTATTACATCATGGCCAATGGTTCCAATGAAATGAGCGACATGTAAAAGAATATAAATGTGTGGTAAATTATTTTAATAATAAATGCTTTGGGAGTATCGTTTACTCACCGAGGAATGGTAGGTCAAAATAACCTAACCCCGAAACTACACGTGTCGGTGTAGGAGTGATTGAAATGTAAATCCCCGTGTTAATGTGATGAGGTTGTTTCTCCTTATATGGGATGATATTGATGTGTGGCTATGTTTCCCCTTGAATTGGATAAGATTATCGCTAACACGATGTTATGTCGACCCACACAGCATTGTGCTGAGTCCCTTTAGCCGATCGAGCAGAGATCGGATGCCATGTTGCGCACATGGTGATATTGTGAGTGGATATCTCGGGGTGGGATGGATTAGCTGATCGGGCATGGATCGGGGTTCCTGCTAAAACACGGTGGTGTATCGGTGATAAAGGTCTCGAAACTTAAAATATCGAACTTTCTTGAAATATATATTTCCCCTACTATGACACTTTGTTGCTATTTGAGTCTCTTATTTATTGTATGTTTCCTTCTCCATTCATTGGTACTCGTTCTTTTGAGAGGGTGTCTAGCATTATTCTATATGTATTACTCGTTCTGTATCTCTTGTCTGTTGTACATAGTATTTTGAGATATAGCTGGGGCCTTACTGCTGGCACTGTCTTAGCACTCTTTTGGTTGTGTTAGAGGCTCTGTAGACATAGTGTGGGTTGTATCGTGTTTTGGGAAAATTGAATAAAATTGTTGTAATTTTATCATATGTTCCACTTTTACTACAAATGTATAGTATATTGTTTTGGTGATTTGTTAACGACGTGACTTATGGAAATGAACTAGTGATATTCATATTACCTCTACTGTCTAAAAAATGATATGTATTCTTTTCTTTATACATGGGTGAGTTGGGTGGACGTCATTATACAGGCTTGCTCGACCGGGGTAACCATGTTGAGCGTCGGTGGCGCTCGCCATGGTCGGGAAGTGACAAATAACCTCTTCAAGTTGGATGAGAAACACTTCAAAAGTCTCCTTAGACCAAGTTCTACAAGCCCATAAATGAGAAAAACACTGAAACCTCGAATTTATAATGTCTTCCAGTCGAATTGCACATGCGATGAAAAGCCTCGAACATTCGATACAAAATTTGCGGTCAAATTCTCACATATTCAAGGTTCACTAAAGTCCCGACCTCCCGCTTCTACAGTCTCCCATTCGTACCTACGCATCCACACTTGTTTTTCCGCTTCCGCGCTCCTGGCTCCAACAGTAACATACCGTTTGCGAACCTAATATAGCGCAAGCGCATCCATTTCTGCGGAAACCTACGCGCTTCCGCAGAACTCTCCTAGCCAAGACATTCCCGCACCTACACTATATGAGCCGCACCTGCAATTCCGAATTTCCGGCCATCCCCACCGAATATGCCAAAAAACTAGAAATCATAAAGTTTCATCAATTACACCAAGTCTTACGTGAAACAAAATTCAATTTGAAAAACACCCAAAATCATAAGTGAAACCCCCATATAAGTGTACCGTGTTGAAGTCTAAACCATGAGATGCATCACCATAAATCATCCGGAGCATCAAAACATAAAACACTGGTGAACTTCCGATAGTCTATGAGGCAAGGCAAGTTTGGAAGCCACCTCTGAAAGTCTCTGAAGCACCTCAAAAGGGCCAATATGTTGAGAGCCCAACTTGCCCTTCTTCCCAAACCTCATCACACCCTTCATGAGCGAAGATCCTTCTAACCCACCATGTAAGCTGCATCTCTGACTTAACATTGTCCATATGCATAACTATTCTATTGATGCGCTGTAGGAAGACGCTTTTGAATCACCTTAACATTGTCCATAGCATCATGGACCAAATCAGTGCCGACTGACCTAGCCTCCCCAGGCTCAAACGAACTAATCAGTGAATGGTGTCGCTTCCCATATAAGGCCTCTTAAGGAACCATGTGGATAGTGGACTACGCGAGCAACAGAAATTGATTCCACAAACCCCCGAAATCCATAACGCATAAACTTAACATATCCTCCAAGATCTAAATAATGCACTCAGATTGTTTGTCCGTCTCTGGGTGGAATGTTGTACTTAACACAACCTGCATGCCTAGCTCTCACTGCACTGCTCTCTAAAACTACAATGTGGACTGCATGGCTTGACTGAAAATGATGGAATTGGGCGTGCCCTACAGGTGGATAAACTCTCGGATGTAAATCATATCTTACCGCTCTGAAGAATAGGAAGTCATAACCGAAATGAAGTGTGCGGACTTATTCAGCCGATCCACAATAACTAGAACTACATCATATTTCTTCAAGATCCGTGGTAATCCTACCACGACATCCATAGTGATGCGCTCCCATTTCCACTCCAACATCTCCAATCTTTAAAGTAACCCTCCTGGTTTCTGATGCTCATACTTCACATGTTTACAATTCAAACGCCGAGAGACATAAGAAACAATATATTTCTTCAGTCTTCACCACCAATACTGCTGTTTCAAGTAACAATACATCTTCGTGACACCTGGGTTAATGGAATAGCACAAACTGTGAGACTCCTAAAGGATCAAATCTCTCAACGCATCAACATTCAGAACACAAATCATCCTTGAAACCGCATAACACCATCATCACCAATCGCAACCTCATTGGAACCGCCCCACGTCAATATGTCCTTTAACACCAACAAGAGAGGATCATCAAAATAGCGAGCCTTGATACGCTCCAAGAAAGGTGTCTGGGCCATAATGCAAGCAAGAACACGACCAAGCTTCTAAACATCCAATCTCATAAACTGATTGGCCAAATCCTGAAATTCCATGGCTAGTGGCCTCTCTGCTACAGGTAAATATGCCAACCTGCTTATATCAACCTTTCAACTCAATGCATCGGCCACCACATTGGCCTTCCCCGAATGATATAATATGGTGATATCATAGTCTTCAGTAACTCAAACCATCTGTTCTGCTGCAAATTAATATTCTTCTGCTTGAACAGGAGCTGGAGTCTACGATGGTCAGTATAGACCTTAAAATGAACACCCTAAAGATAGTGCCTCCAATTCTTCAATGTGTGAATAATAACTGCCAACTCTAAATCATGCACATGGTAATTCTTCTCATGAACCTTCAACTATTGAGATGCGTATTAAAAACCCTACCGTCCTATATCACCTCCCCGCCAAGCCCACTATGTGATGTATTATTAAACACAATGTAAGAGCCCAAAATTCTACGAATTACCAACATTTGGATTGTAGTCAATGCAGTCTTGAGTTTCTGAAAGCTCTCCTATCCCCTATCAAACCACCTGAATGGGGCACCCTTTTGGGTCAATCTAGTCAAAGGTGTAGTAATCGATGAGAAACCCTCCACAAGATGGCGATAGTAACATGCCAAACCTAAGAAGCTCCAAATATCTGTAGCTAAAGACAGTCTAGGCCAACGATAAACTAGCTCAATATTCTACGGATCCACCTTGATCCCCTCACTCGACATCACGTGCCCTAAGAACGCCACTAAATCAAGCCAAAACTCACACTTGGAGAATTTAGCATTATGCTTCTTCTCCCTCAAAGTCTGCAATACAATCCTCAAATGATGCTCATGGTCTTCCCGAGTGCATAAGTACACCAATATGTAGAGATTAAACATGATGACAAATGAATCAAGATACAACTTGAATACATTATCTATCAAGTGCATAAAGGATGTTGGGGCATAAATCAGCCCAAAAGATATCGTCATCTTGAATGCTGTCTTCGGAATACCTTAATCTTGAATCTTTAGTTGATGATACCCCAACCTCAAATAAATCTTCAAAAACATTATAGCACCCTGAAACTAATTAAATAAGTCATCAATGTGCGACAAAGGGAACTTGTTCTTGACTGTAACATTGTTCAACTGCCGGTAGTCAATACACATCCACATAGTAATATCCTTCTTCTTCACAAATAGAAGTGATTTTTCCTAAGGTGACACACTAGGGCTGATAAAACTCTTATCATGCAACTCTTGAAGTTGTTCCTTTAGCTCCTTCAACTCTGCTGGTGCCATACGATATGGAAGAATAGAGATGGGTTGAGTGCCCGACACTACATTAATACAAAAATAAATATACATGTCGTGGCATGCATGAAAAGTCTGTAAGAAACATATATGGGAAGTCTCTCACTACCGGAACTGACTCAACGGTAGGAGTATTAGCACTAAAATCTCTCACGAAGGCCAAATACGCCAGACACCCTTCTTATCCAGTTGTTAGCCTTAAAATAAGCAATCACTCTACTATGAACATAATGCAGGGAACCTCTCCACTCTAACCTCTGCATCCTCAACATCGTCAGTGTCACATTCTTTGCGTGACAATCAATTACAGCGTGTGGTCTCGCGAAGCCGGTCCCCGGAATCCATGGCGATAATTAATGTCACAACCCCAAATCCTAAATCGACCTTCATGGCGCCTATCGTGGAACTAGGCTAGCCAGGAATCACATATTTACAGTTTCTTCTCAAAATACCAACCATTTTCAACATTTCATAATTCATATAGAATTACTGAATCCATTAGGCAAAATAAACAGTTAAACAGTCTAAACCATCCCCAAAAATATGGAGTCAACATGACATGAGCATCTAAGGATAATACCAAAAAGTCTACTATTATAATACAAAACCTCAGAACGAATAACTAGGTACAACATAACAAGGGAAAACAGAGATGTTGCGGATGCTGAACAACTACCTCTATGTCCCAAACTCTGGCTACGCACGGAATAGATGGCTAACGCTCGGTATCAGCACCTGTATCTGCACATAGGGGTGGAGGGAGTAATGTGAGTACGCCAACTCAGTAGTAATGGAAATAAATCAATTCTAAGCAGTAAGAAACACATAAAATCAAAACATCAGTTCACAATATGCACAACCTTTCTTTCCAACAGTGTATATATATATATATATATATATATATGAAATCAACATGCCTTAAAACCCAACTTCAGTAAAATCCTTTTAAAAATGTGTTTTCCAACAATTTCAATAATAAAAACACCTGAATAATTTAGTGTAAAATGAAATAAGTCATAAATAGCCCCTCAGGCAAAAACATGAATCAGAAATCGCCCCTCGGGCAGAACATCACTCAGCATACCTCACACTCACTCAGTATCAGCTCCTCGGGCAACCTCACTGTCACTCATGCCTCCCAATCACTCGACACTCGCACTCAGTAGTTACCTGCGTTCATTGGGGGTGTGTACAAACTCCGGAGGGGCTCCTTCAGCCCAAGCGCTAATATCAAGCCACCTCGTGGCATATCATATCCTCACAATCAGGCCCTCGGCCTCACTCAGTCGTCAACTCTCAAAAGCCTCTTGGGCATATCAGTAAAACGGGGTACTCAACCCAAAACGTCATTTTATATCTCAAAATAGTGTAAATAAGGCTGAGTTTCGATTTCAGTTAAACATAACATGACTGAGTGTAAATCATAAGTCAACACATTGAGAAAAATAGAAGTAAAAAGCCCCTAAGGGGTCTAAACAAGCTAGCACAAGGCCCCAAACATGGCTTATAGCCAAAATATAACAATAGTTTTAGAACACCATTTAACATACGATTTAGAGTAAAAATACGCAACCCAATAGTTGTCGCGGAGAGGGCCAAGTCCAATCCAAAAATCAGTGCATGCCATATACTCGTCATCCGACATGTGTGCCATTCAAAAGCAGTGAGAAATACGAAGTCCGGGGTTTCATACCCTCAGGACAAGATGTATAGCCATAACTTACCTCTACCGGCCACAATACTAATCCGCGATGATCTTACCCCTCAAATTGGCTCCCGATTGCTCCGAGTCTAACCAAAACTAGATTGATATTTGACTGATTAAGCATGGAATTAGTGGAATTTAATAGTATAAATTCGGGGTTTAGGGCTTGGGAATTCGAGACTTAAAGTTTAGGAATTGAGGGGTAATTTGTGGTTGGATTTTGATGCATTTTTAATGGATAGACTCGTAGGAGGATGAGGATTCTTGTGATGTGATATTTATAGAATTCTGGGACGTAGGCCCGGGGGTCGAGTTTGGCCAATTTCAGGAATTTTTGTTAAATTTGATAATTTTTTAGTGGGCTTTGATCCATTAGCGCATATTGATGATATTTAATCTGGTTTTGGTTAGATTCGGAGCAATTGGAGGCTGAGTCAAAATGCAAAGGCATTGCGGATTAGTAGTTTGGCCAGTTTGAGGTAAGTAATGACTGTAAATCATGTCCTGAGGGTATGAAACCCCGGACTTCGCATTGTATCACCATTTGGAGTGGCGCATGTGAATACCTAATTTTTGATCCAAATCAAACTTTTCACCACTTTTTAGTATGTAAATATTATTTGAGTTTAATCAACACTTTTTAGTATGCCACGAGATGGCTTGATATTAGCGATTGGGCTATAGGAGCCCCTCCAGAGTCTGCACACACCCCCAGTGAGTGCATGTACCTACTGAGTGCGAGTGCCGAGTGACGAGTGATTGGGAGGATGAGTGACTGTGAGGTTGCCCTAGGGGCTAATACCTAGTGATGGTGAGGCATGCTGACTGAGTGATTCTGAGGGATGTTATGCCCGAGGGGCGATTTATGAAATATGTTTTTCCCGAGAGGATATTTATGATTTCTATCATTCCAATATTAAATTATCTTGATTTCTATGGAATTTGTGAGAAGGCACATTTCAAATGATATTTTATTGAGATTGACTTTTAAATGTTATAAGTCATCGTGTCTGTGTTTTCAGAAAGAGTGAGTTCATTTATGTGCATTTATGACTTTTTATGTGTTTCGTTGCCTTAGACATTATTTACTTTCATTAGTACTGAGTTGGCGTTCTCATATTACTCCATGCACCTTACGTGCAGATTCAGGTGTTGGGTCTGAGCGTTAGCTATTTTTCGCATTCTCTTGGAGCTTTGTTCGGGATTTTGAGGTAGCTTTTTGGTGTCTGCAGCATGCCCTCTTTCCCTTCTTATCCTGTTATTTGATATCATTTCCTTTAACTGGTTATAGTAAAGAAATAGTAGTATATCGTATTGATTGTAGATGCTCATGACGGTTGACTGCAAAATTTTGGGGCAAGGTATAAACTATTTTATTCGTTCTGTTGCTTTAAACTGCTATACCAGAAGAATTTTATGGAATATCGAGAAGTCTTGAATTTAAGAGAAAGCCCTTATGTCATTTCGCGGTAGATTGGATAGCCTAGTATCATGATAGGTGCCATCACGACCGGCTTAGTATTTGGGGTCGTGACAAGTTTGTATCAGAGCCGTAGGTTGCATAGGACTCACCAGTCATGAGCAAGTTTAATAGAGTCTTGTAGATCGGTACGGAGACGTTTGTACTTATCTTTGAGAGGCTACAGAACCCGTAGGAAAAATCTCACATTCTTGAATTTTGTACTACGAATCTGTTGATTCCTGAAACTAAATTTCTTTTGTTTTCATGTTCTCACAGATGGTGAGGACTCACGCTACCAATCAAGTTTATCAGACACCAGCTAGACCAGCGAGAGGTCGAATCTGCGGTCGAGGCCGTGGTAGAGGGAGGGGTGTGGCCCGCGCAACAGACGGGGCAGTACCTGTGGATCCACCTCCTGTTCAGGATCAGGTCCCCGCCGTAGAAGTTCCAGCGGGAACCATGCAGGCACCGACATTGCCTATTCTGATTCTAGGACTTCAGAAGACTCTAGCTGAGATTTTGACTTGTGCACCACTCTTGTACCGGTAGTCACTGTTTCTTCTATTGCTGCTACTTCTCAGGCTAGGAGAGGCACGCAGACTCCAGTTGCCCGTACACCTGAGCAGGATATTAAAGGTCTTCAAACTCCGGAGGCAGTTCCAGCCCAGCCGGTTGCCCCAACTCAGGATTTCGTTATTCCTGTCATGCCAGACGATGAGCAGCACAAGTTCGAGATATTTGGTAGATTTCAGCCTCCGACATTTAGTGATGCTGAGGGCGAGGATGCCTAGGGTTTCTTCGACAAGTGTAAGAGGATGCTTCGTACTGCAGGGATACTGGAGATAGTGGAGTCTCGTCTTATGAGAGGCGTAGGCTTGTTGCTGCAGCACCTGCGTAGGCAGTTTAAGCAGTTGTGCCAGGGTGAGTTGACAGTGACGCAGTATGAGATAAGGTTTTCAGAGCTAGCCCGTCATGCCACAGAGTTGTTTCCTACTAAGAGAGAGAGGATTATGAGGTTCGTGAATGGCCTCACTTATCAGCTCCGTATTAAGATGACAAGGGAGAGGGTTTCAGGTGCTACTTTTGAGCAAGTTGTGGATGTGGCTCGAGATATTGAGTCAGCTCATCGCCAGGAGAGAGAAGAGAGGGAGGCCAAGAGGCCTCGTGGATCTGGTAGTTTCAGCGGTGCTCTTTCTACCGTAGTTTGCAGCACTTGTTCAAGTAGAAGGATCTTAATTTGAGGCAACGCAGATGGATTGAGTTGTTGAAGGATTATAATATCACCATTCTTTATTTTCGGGCAAGGAAAATGTGGTAGCAAATGCTTTGAGCAGGAAGGCGTAGAGTATAGGTAGCTTGGCTTATATTGCAGCAGAGGAGAGACCTCTAGCCTTGTACATTCAGTCCTTGGCCAATCTCCTGGTGAGATTAGACATTTCAGAGCCTCGTCGAGTTTTGGCATATGTGGTTGCTCAGTCTTCATTATTGGGGGAGATTAAGGCCCGACAGTTCTATTATCCGTGCTTAGCAGAGCTTCGGGAGACAGTGGTTCAGGGTAGGTCCAAGGAGGCTACTATTTGTGAGGATTGTGTTCTAAGACTTCAGGGCTGCTTATGTGTTCCTAATGTTGATGGCCTAAGGGAGATGATTCTAGAGGAGGCACACAATTCTTGGTATTCTGTTCATCCAGGTGCTACGAATATCTATCGTGACTTTAAGCAGCATTACTGGTGGAGGCGGATGAAGAAAGAGATTGTGGAGTATTTGACTAGGTGTCTTATATGCCAGCAACTTAAGTATGAGTACCAGAGGTCAGGAGGCCTACTTCAGCAGATGCCCATTCCTGAGTGGAAATGGGAGTACATCACTATGGATTTTTTGGTTGGGTTGACTCGGACCTCGCGGAAGGTTGACGCTGTTTGGGTCATTGTGGATAGGTTGACCAAATCGGCGCATTTCATTCCTGTAGCTACTACTTATACTTCTGAGAGGTTGGCTCATATCTACATTCGGGAGATAGTCCGGTTGCATGGCATTCTGGTGTCCATCATATCAGATCGAGGTCTTCAGTTCACCTCGCACTTCTGGAGAGCATTACATAGTGAGATGGGTACCCAGATAGACCTCAGCACAATATCTCACACTAAGACTGATGGTCAGTCGGAGCGTACAGTTTAGATATTGGAGGACATGCTCAGGGCATGTGTAATTGACTTCGGAGGTCAGTGGGACCAGTTCTTTCCTTTGGACGAGTCTTCTTACAATAATAGTTATCAGTCCAGCATTGAGATGGCACCATTTGAGGCCTTGTATGGTCGGCGATGTCGTTCTCCTATCGGGTCGTTTGAGCCTGGCGAGGATAAGTTATATGGTACTGACCTGGTGAGGGATGCTTTGGAGAGAGTGAAGTTGATTCAGGAAAGGCTCCGCACAACACAGTCCAGACAGAAGAGTTACGCAGATCAGAGGGCGCGTGATGTATCATTTATGGAGGGAGATAGAGTCTTGTTGAAAGTCTCACCCATGAAGGATATTATGAGGTTTGGGAAGAAGGGCAAGTTGAGCCCGAGGTTTAAAGGTCCCTTCGAGATGTTGAGGCGAGTTGGGGAGGTTGCTTACGAGCTGGCTTTGCCTCCCAGTTTATCAGGAGTTCATCTAGTTTTTCATGTATCTATGCTCCGGAGGTACCACGCCGACTTCTCTCACGTGGTTGATTTCAACACTATTCAGTTGGATGAGAGATTGGGCTATGAGGAGAGTCGGTTGCTATTATTGATAGATAGGACCGCCATTTGAGGTCCAAGAGAGTTTCTGCCGTAATGATCCAGTGGAAGAGCCAACCAATTGAGGAGGCGACCTGGGAGTCCGAGGAGGACATGCAGAGCAGATATCCACACATATTCAGCACTTCAGGTATGATTCTAGACCCGTTCGAGGACGAACGTTTGTTTAAGAGGTGGAGAATGTAATGACCCGACTGGTCGTTTTGTGTAATTGGACCTTGTTCCCCGAAATAAAACTTCCCATAACAGCTTATTATGATTTATGACTTGCGGGGGACTTGTGGTCCGGGATTCAGAAATGTTTAGAGTGCTATAGGAACATTTGGTTCCTTAAGTTTGGCCTTTAAGGCCAAGTTTGACTTCGATCAACATTTTGGGTAAAAGCCCTCAGAATTGAGTTTCATCGGTTCTGGTAGCTTCGTATGATGATTTCATACCTGGGCGTATGTTCGAAATGAGTTTCTGATGACCCATCAGCTTTTCAGCGCCCAATATTGAAATAAGAAGTTCCTTAAGTTCCTATTGTGGTTTGGGACATATTTTTGTGTTATCGAAGTCCGAACAGAATTTCGAGACCGGACATAGTTCCATTATGTCATTTATGACTTGCCTGCAAAATTTGGTGCCATTCCGAGTAGTATAGGTCAGTTCGGCGCATTGCTAGCGAAGTCTAGAAAACCTAAAGTTTCTAAGTTTGGTTCTTGGGGGTTTTGAGATGTGATTTTGAGTTTTAGCATTGTTTTGAGTATTACAAAGGCTCGAGCGAGTCCGTATTAGGAATAAGGACTTGTTGGTATATTTGGATAGGGGCTCGGGTAGGCTCAGGTGCCTCCCGGACACCACACAAGGCCAAAAACTAGCTGAAATAGCAGTTGGTGCACTTGTTATGGTGTGACTGCAGGTGCGGGACCACTGCTCGCAGGTGCGACCCCTAGTTCTCTGGCCAATTCTCGCGGGTGCGGACAAAGTTCCACAGGAGCGGAGCCGCATGTGCGGTCTACACCCCGCAGGTGCGGGCCCAGTCTCCCGAGTCCATTTTCGCAGGTGCGGGCCTTTGCTCGCAGGTGCAGTCCTCGAGCCGCAAGTGTAGAAACACTGTTCAGACTGTGTGATTTTATACATGGGTTTTAATTCATTTTTCTCATCTTCTTCTTCTTCCTTGGGGAATTTTCCACCATTTTAGAGGGGCAAACGACCTGGTTATTGAAGGTAAGTAAATTCTACTTGAATATTAGCTTCATGCATGGATTACTAAATTAATTAACTACCTAAATTAGTGAAAAATCAAGAATTAGGTAGTAATCTAGGACTTTCTATAATTTGAGAATTTACCTGTGACCTAGCTATGAAATCAAGTAGAAATCATGTATTAATGATCCTTAGGCTTTGGGTGAGTGTTTCATTCGAGAATTATTCGAATCCGAGCATGCGGGCCTGGGGCCAGATTTTAGATTTTCTTCAAGAATGTTGAATTTGGCTAAGTAATAGGCGAATTCCATGATTTGAATATAAATTTATGTATTTGTAGAACTTTTGGCTAGTTTCGAGTCCTTGGGTCTAAAGTTCAGAGTTTCGGGCACGTTCTCGGTCCAGGGAGTAAATTCGACGCAAGGTGAGTCTCCTTTCTAACCTTGTAAGGGATAATTGTCCCCCTAAGTGATTTAAATGCTATATGTGATAATTTGTGGGGGCTACGTACGTACAAAGTGACGAGAGTCCGTACGTGGCGACTATTACTATTATGTCCGGGTAGTTAGGCCCACATCATGCCTTTTGTTTTACTTGATATGAACTATAAGCTTAATGAATTAACGTTACATGTTTCTTATTTCCCCGAAGTTATGGAATTTGAGAAAAACATGTAAGAAGTTGTTCACTGAAAAGTATTTTCTTTTTAAAGGAATAACGTGTGTGCATGTGACCGCTTCACAATTTACATTGTGCGAGCGGAGTGTGATTCCCCCACTCTTATGGGAACGGAGTGCGAGCAGATATGCACTTTTGGTACGGGCCGTTCGATCCTCGGCAGTGCATAAAGAGTATTGAGAGATGCACTTTTGATACGGGCCGTTCGATCCTCGGAAGTGCATAGATGTGAGTACTTTGTGGAGAGGTGCACTTTTGGTATGGGCCGTTCGATCTTCGCAGTGCACAGACGTGACTATCTTATGACTCCGACCGGTTTTTCCTTACCCTGCATGCATATGATTTAATTGTTACTAAATTCATGGATATTGATTTGACTGATTTTGAGGGAAAGTGAAGTGGTAATTGTTTTATTTATTCCCAATATTCTTCCTGGATTTCAGTACCTTACATATATATATACATGTTGATTCACTGTCTTTACACGACTACCCTATCTATTATATTTTGTTAAATTATACTGTTGCACCTTAGTAAGTGTCATGTCGACCTCTCGTCACCCCTCTTCGAGGTTTGGTGGGATACTCACTATATGTACCCATGCTACACTTTTGTACTTAATTGTACAGGTTCTGAGGCTGGTGCTTCTTGTTATCCGATCGGAGCTTTACGTATATTCTGGACCTGACTCCACGGTGATCTGCCTCCCTTGGCGATTCTCAGCAGTACTATGGAGTTATATTTTGTTTATTTCTGTCTACTTCTTTCAGACAACAGTACAGTTTGTATCATTTTTTGTATATCCTACTAGTTCGCCTGTTAACTTGTGACACTAGTTCCTAGCACAAACATAGTAGACTCTTTATTTTGGGACTGTATATATTGGTTCATGATAATTGTGGTTGTATTTACTTAAGTTTCTTAATGTTTCCTCTTTTATTTAAATGATCTAAGCTTAAAATATTTTGGTAATTTGTGGGGTTGGTATGTCAAATAAGGATAATTTCACTAGTAAACAACTTTTGGCTTGCCTGATCCCGGTGTTAGGCACCACCACGACCGTGTTGGATTTTGGGTTGTGGCAATGAAGATAACCCTAATATGATGAACAATCCCCTGACTGCTCACACTGGTCCAGTAGTCGGAATGATTTGTGTATATGAAGAATTTGATCCGGCATTGAAGGTCGAGGCATGCATTGCCGAGAGAGAAGAAAAGCCAAAAAATAGTCGCCAAGCCTGAAAGTTCCCCCTTCAGATGAGTGTCTCGATAACCAGTCTTGCTATCTTTCCTGTGTCCGGATTATCTCAGGGTGTGATCCGGATGTTTTTACTTCATTGTCTTACTTTCCGATGTGAACCCTTCTATCTTTAAAATTAAAAAAAAATCAATCAAATGGAATTAATATTTCATTTTCCAAGAATGTCTCTTTTCTTAATCTTGTCTCTTTTCTGACTCTACTTTCACTTCTGTTTAAATGCAGATTTCAATAACATGACATGCTTGCGGACTTCATGCCCATATCCTAAAATTCTTTCAGACTTCGAAACAATGAATCAAGAATCAGAATGCAAATGAGTTTGGGTTAAGGAAATAAAATAATGAATCAGAACAACGAAAGGAAACTTGGTTCGGATTGGAAAAGTCCATACATTACTACAAGTGTACTGCCAAAAGAGTGCGTTTGTACTTGGGGCATACCGAAGAAAATGTCCCTAAATCAACTGTCAACGCAGGTGCAGTCAAAAGATACTAAAACGCTGTCAGACTTCGAAACAATGAATCAAGAATCAGAATGCAAATGAAGTCAGGTCAAGGAAATAAAACAATGAATCGGAACAACCAAAGGAAAATTGGTTCAGATTGGAAAGGTCCATACATTACTACAAGAGTACTGCCAAAAGAGTGTGTTTGTACTTAAGGAATATCAAAGAAAATGACCCTGAAACAACTGTCAACATAGGTGCAGTCAAAATGTACTATGATTGATCCTCCATGTCACACCTCCTTTTTCCACTACCCCCGAATTAATAAAGGGGTAATAAGGGAGTTTTCCCAATTAAAGTGACATTATTCGGATTTGGGATTTATTTTAGTTTCAGAGTCGCCACCCGAATTTTTTACGGTGTTCCGGGACACCATTTATTTATTGAAATCCCAAACCGAGGAAATTTGACTCTGTTTTGATTTGTCTGCGACCAGAAATCCGAGTAAGGAATTTTGTTAACCCGGGAGAAGGTGTTAGGCTCTCCCGAATTCCGTGGTTCTAGCACGGTCGCTTAACTATTAATATTTTGCCTAAATTATCTGATTATTTATATATTTTAAACCTATTGTGCTTTTTATCCTTCTTACTTTTTAGGCGCTTTTTAATATTTATGGAATTATTTTAATACAAGTCACGATGACGTGCACTTGTTATTTTTTGGGCACATTGCAAACCGCGCCACATAAAATGCACCCGCGATTTAAAACATGTTTATTTTAATTAATCTTTTGAGTTAGAGTCGGGGACATGAGTTGTCGCACCCGAGTGTAGATTATATAGTCATGGCTATGGTCATGACGATTTTAAAATGCCTATTTGAGGCGACATTCAATTATTCTCTAAGTTTTGAAATTTTATCTAAAAGAGGTATTTCTAGCTGTACGGGGTAGGTATATAAATCGTTTCTTTTTATATTTACGGATTTATCTTGGGACAAGTCACGATGGCGTGCACTTGTTATTTTTTGACACATCGCAACCGCGTCACATGAAATACACCCGTGATTGCTACATGTGATTTTATTATTGTTAGGATTGCTTGTTCGAAGTTGTAGTCGAGTAGCATAAAATGCAGACCCGAATGTGGATTACATAATCATGATTATGGTCACGATGATTTAATTGCATATCTGAAGCAAACTATTATGTTCATAATTTTTCCTAAAAATACTAATTAGAGATTCTGGTAAGTCATGATTTATGGATGAAATATTATGGATGAGTAAATGGGCTAGCTAACATGATCTTCATATTTTGGAAGTAAAAGTCATATCTATATATCACATGACTTTTTTACTAGCAGACTATCTTGTTACACCATCATGTTCAGTAGGCAAAACCAGAAAAGTGCATAGGTAATAGAAAGATCAATGGTCTAAGTAAATAACACCAATAGAAATACAGAAAGTTACTTCATTAGCACTTTCCTATGACATATGAGGTGTAAAAACCACTGATGCATAGTTGTTCTTCTCGTACTACCCCAAAATGATAAGTTGTTGTTTATTTAAGTTTCTTAAAGGAGAACGTAATTAATTTATACGGAGCTAGCTTCCTTGTTTTTAAAGCAGCCAAGGCAGTAGGGTTCAGTATTCCCTTTCAACAAAATTATCTAGACCATTCCCTATCGGAGATTCTGAAGTCTCTAACATCCAATCTTCACTAAACATTTATACATAATCAAATGCTCCTGAACTATAAGACGTTTAACTTCATTGCCGTATATTTGTGATATAATCAAGCAATGAATGGAGCACAACGATGTCGTTTTGGGGCTATGCCTTTGCTGACCACTACTCCAATGGAGCTTGCTTGAGGATTCAATCCTCTTTAGTAAATTAGATGCTTTCTTTGATTCCATAATTGAACGTATTTGGTTCCTTTTACCATATGACATATTAAAATCAAGTTTGTCTCTACTCCCATCTATTTTTATCTCGTGTCTATGTTTGCTTCAATATCCAGTCCCTAAATCCAATTAAACCCATGTACAAGAACCAACTCTTAACAAATTTTCAGAAGAAAACATAAGCAAAAATAAAAAATAAAAACACGGCCATTTCACATCAGATTCATCACCAATTCACAATAGTAAACAGACCTAATTCATGAAATTCAACAAATCCATTTATATAACTTAAAAGTAGATACATAAATCGGGCGCGTACCTAGTACCCAAAGCGAAAACCAAGTAGCAAGATAATGGCTAAATGAAGCAGCCCCAAATCTGACCTTAGCAGTGACAAACACGACGCACAGCAAACGGTTCCACGCCTCTATTCGATTTTAAAATGAGAGGCAAAACAAGATCAAGCAAAATAGTGACTTCCACAGCTAATGACAAGGAATTTGATCTCTTAAAAATCCACAGATGAAGAATAGTGAAAGACCCGTTGGAATCCTTTCCATATCCGAATTGATTTTCGTGTTTTTAGAGCTTTTTCGTTAATTTTCGTTTCTTCTGCTGCTAGGTTAGGGAATTAGAGGGGGGGAGGGGGTTCGGCTGGTTCTCTCTAGTGTGTGTCTATGGGTGATTTGGAGAAATGAGAGTGAAGGAGAGGGGGGCGACTGTTGCTGTTTGTAAGAGGGAGGGGGGGTCTGTTTTGTGTGAGGGGTCTGTGAAGAAGATGATGAAGAAGGAAGAAGACGGCGGCTGTCTGATTGGGGTGATGAGAGTCGAGAAGAAGAAGGGAAGGGGGTGCGACGGTTGTCTCCTTCTTTTCAGATTGGGGGGGGGGGGG